>JAJAGP010000368.1:0-271750 GCA_025084515.1 Ancistrus triradiatus | reverse complement strand
TACAATGTGATTTCCTGGATTTTTTTTCTCATTTTGTCTCTCATAGTTGAAGTGTAGCTATGATGAAAATTACAGACCTCTCTCATCTTTCTAAGTTGGAGAACTTGCACAATCAGTGGCTGACTAAATACTTTTATGCCCCACTGTAGAGGTGAGATGCCATTCAGAATGCAATCCACTTCTGTTTTGCTGATTCGAAATTAACAGGAGCATGCCAAAATATCTACTAGCACAAACTTATTAGTAACTGTTTTTGTTACATTTGTCTTTTTACTTTATTCATTGAGATTTGTTATATCACCAATTGTTACAGCAGGAAGTAGCTAGTGGTTTGGATAGCAAGTTGTGGGATTAGCATATCCCATACTTTATAGAGGGAATGTGGTCATGAATGGTTGAAATGTTAAATCCCTGTTGTTCTTAGACGCAAAATGAGACTGGATGAAAAATGAGTTATATTCATTGGGAAATAAATATGTTGTTTCCACTTTATTCATAAATATTTTCTATTTTGTACAGAACTAAAGTCAGCCAGTGAAGGAGTAAATAACGCCTACTGTGGTTAACAAACAGACAGATCACATGCATATTATTGCTTACTATGTATAGTTCATTAAGCCTGGGAAAATATAAGTCTTCATTCTTTGCTCATTGATATATTCATAATTCAGTCTGAAATAGCAGTACTATTACTCTGTCATTTAAATGTTTCAAAGTAGCTGCATTAAATAGCAGATGTCATAACTCACAGTATGGATCCAGATGTGCACTACAGCATCTTTATTCATTACAGCGTCTGTGTTGTTATGGCAGAACGTTTCTTAGTGTAATTGATCAGTGTTTTGGAGGCCTGGGATGACTCTGCTGTCCTCAGTACATCTGTTCAGTGGTTTTGCACTTATAATGTGGCACAGGCTGCAAGTATGGGAGTAGACGAGGTCAAATATAAACAGACAAGCATCTGCTGTAGCTGTATTCAGAGCAGTAAGAAAATAGGCCAGGTATGTGGGATTGATAAATCCTAACCAAATGTAATTAAGTAGTGGTGTAATTAATGTTGCTTTATGCAGCAATGTGGAATACAGCATTGTGTGATATTTTCTTTGTGGGACTTGTGGGATTTCAGGGCTCTACAGTAAGCTTTTACTAAGTAGCGCTGGTTTGAAATCAAAAGGAGTACGCCAAAAATCTTCAAGCACAAACTTAATGTTAACTTCTTTGCTCATTTTTGCTTTTACTTTATTCCTCCAGGTACACATGCTTTTGTAAAGGTAAACATGGGACTATCAAAACCAAATATTGCCATTTTGTCATGGCAGGGTGATGAAATCATCCCACTTTGTACATCTCGAATAGCTATAATGTGTAACCAGTGTGCATTGAGGGAACCGTTTCTAAGCCGTTGTTATGATTAAAGAGAAATGAGACACACTCAATGATATAAAAATATTAATTGAAAAAAAAAAATCCGCACCAATAAGGAGCTGTTGGAATGGAATGAAACTATATGTGTGAATGAAATGATGATATATGTCAGGGATTACAATATTAGAGCGAAAGGATAAGTTTACTGGGGAAAACTGTACAATTAAAAGGAGTCTCTAGTTATCCTGTTGGGCCACCTCTATCTTGGATACAAGATAAGATGAGGTTTGGCATTGAGGCATACACGTTCCGAATGGTATCCTCTGGCACATTTGCCCACAGATGTTGTATCTGGGCCTGTAGATCCTTGCAACTTGTAGGCTGCCAAAGCTGGCGTCCCATAAATGCTTGATTGGTGATAAATCTGGTGATCGGACAGGCCAAGGAAGTGCTTCAATTTGGCAGAGACATTCTTGGAAAACTATTGTTGGGTGTTGGCAAGCACCATGAGAGCTAACACATGTGACATATCGCTGACTTGTTAGTGTCTCATGTATCACTACTGGGGTGACTGATTGTTGTATACGATGGCTTCCCAGATCATCACATCAGCAGTTGGAGCAGTATGTCGCTCCACAGCAATGGCAAGACTGAAGCATTTGCTATGCAACCTTCATACTCTAACTTGACTGTTGTTGGATCCCAAACAGAACCTGGATTTGTTGCTAAAAACAATATGGATCCAGTCCGTAGAAGTCCAGGTATCTTGTTCATGACACCACTGTAAAGAAAAGGTGATGGTGGCTGGCTGTCAGTGGCATGACATGTAATGGGCCCCATGACAACAGATTTCCTGAAAATGGTCTGGGCAGAGGCAGGGGTGTGTAGTGAAGGTGCCACCTGTGTCTGGATGGTGGACAACAAAACTGTTGGAGCTCGTGCTTGTCGGTGGATCAAACGATCCTCTTTACTGGTGGTTTGCCTGAGCCGTCCAGAGCCTGTTTGATCCTCAGTTCGATCTCGACCTGGACTCCACCTGTGTGGAGCTTTCATTGTTCCTATGTCCTTGTGTCCCTGTTTGTGTGTGATTAAAGTTTGTTCCTGTGTATATTTAGATGTGTTTATGTGTACGTTTGATGTAAGCAAGTTTCTAAGTTTGCCTGATCAGATCAGCTGAAGCTGACACATGCATCTGGTTTCCTTTACTTATTAGACTTTATGCCAATGGGTGAATGGGTAAATGTTAAATAAGCAGATGTGAACAAGTCAATTTTGTCAACATTGTCAGACCTGGCACTGTCTTTGTAGCCCACTGTATTACATGCAGTTCAGATTTGTCTCATTCTTTATTATAGTGGGTAAAATGGGAGGGGTTTTTACAGTATTTCAGTAGCTTCATGATCATTTTCATACAATGAAAAAGCATTTTTATTGTAAAATCAGATATTGTTTAACCACACAGTAAATTGTAAAAAAAAAAAAGTTGGTTATTGTTTATTGATCTAGTGCAATAGTACTGTTGTGCCTTTAGGTCTGGCTTAATACTTCATGGCATAGACTGAATGAGGTGCTGCAAACATTCTTCAGAGATTTTGGTCCATCTTGACGTGATAGCATCACACAGTTGCTGCAGATTTGTCAGCTGAGTCCCACCACATCCAAAAGGTGCTCTATTGGCTTGAGATCTGGTGAATCTGGAGGCCTTCTGAGTACAGGGAACTCACTGTCATGTTCAAGAAACCAGTCTGAGTTGATTAGCTTTGTGACATGTTGCATTATCCTCTTGGAAGTAGCTATCAGACGATGGTACACTGTGGTCATAAAGGGATGGACACAGGCTGGATGCATTTCATGTTGTTTACAACAAATTCTGTCCATACCATCCAAATGTTCCAGGAGAAATCGAGACTCATGAGACCAGGCAATGATTTTCCAATTTACACTGTGACTGTGTGACTGTAGTAATGTCTGGTCAATGTCTATTTCTGTCAACATCCTGTTTCACAGAATGTAATGCAGGCATTAAATGGTGCATAACATGTATTACTAAAGCCATTTCAAATGAGTGTACATAGTTTAAAGCAAAGCCGCTTGTACATGATTATACATGTACTCTCAGTTTGTAGTTTACATATTCCAGTTATACCTGACTTATTAGACCCTGTTTACACGAGGTTGTTTCATGCATCTTGAATATCAGAATTGTATCCAGATTAACCTCATAAGAACATTTCTTCTTTACAATTGTGTAATGTCCTGCCTGGTGGGCACTCACTTATCAGATTTTTACATTGTCATCACCCTATCACAGTCTTCTGCTGAGTTCAGCCATTTCCCCCCCGAGCTTAAACATACTGAATTTGAGTGGAATGGAGCCAGGCTTTCACAATTGCATGCAATTATATGCAAACAACACAATGTGGTGGAATTGCAATTAGGTGTTTAGCCACAGAGGAGGAAGGAGACAGAAGTCTTTGGAAGCAGAATATTTCTCTGCGAGACGGCGCCAGATTCATATTCCTGCTGGGCCAGATAGAATCTGTCTCACCTTGTTGGCACGCCAATGGATTCAGCTTTGTTGTTTACTCTTTTTTTCTGTTATCTTTCATGTAAACAGGGTTTATTAGGCAGAGCAATGGTGGCCACAGTGGAATGAATCTAACCACTGGATCTGCATTTACTGTGATTGCTGGCTGACGTTTTATGTATTGTAACACTTCATGACATCATAGAGTAAAAAAAAAATGGCTCTAGTGAAGGGTCACACACAAATAAACACACTCTTCAGCCCACACTCAGACACACACTTGTTTTGTTAACCTTCTGGGACGGGGTGAGAAGGCTTGTCTTCCTGTCTGCCCTCGATATTTCAAAGAGAGTGAGAGGGAGGGAGGGATAAGTCGAGAACACAGGGAGTGTGTGAGGAATGAGCTGAGCCAGAAGCAACGAGGCCATAAAGTAATGACTGCTTCAGATGGAAGGCATTCATCCTTGCCAGCTGAGTGAGTGAGAGAGAGAGAATGGACAGATTCTACATTTCTGTAGAAATGCCAGTGGTTACATGTTGTTCAGTCTACTTTGTGGTTCTCTTAAAACCTAAAGAAAAGCCATCTAACACTGATCGGGATGTGGCCTGTTCATGAAATGGTTTGATTGACAGTATTTTACTCGCCTTTCATCCTTCCCATGTCCATCGTACTGTTTGGCCCTGCAGTGATGTGATATGGCAGAGTGAACAGAGCTTGATTGTCAAATGTCCATTTTCCTCTGAGGTTAAGAGGTTTAATCGGGTGTATTGTGTGTGTGAAAGGTTAGGAAATACTTGAAATAACAGTGAACATGTAGTGCTCCTTGGATGAGAGTAACCATTTTCAAGGTTATAACTTCAAAATATTAAACGTGACCTGGATGACTATAAGCAATGAGGATTGGGTAGTAAAGTAGAATTTAAAACTGAATTCCACAATGGTTTGAGTGCAACAAACAGGTAAGTTACAAAAACCTGTTAGGGCTCGGCGGCCACATCCCGGAACGGGTGGCCAGGAGGGGCGCGCCTCACGACCCGGGACCAGCATCACGGCCTCGTCTCGCACACTGCGCCCGCGTGGGACGCGACCAGACGTTATTAAGAACACCTGAACCCCTGCCTATATAATCGGCCCTAAGCGGCACTCGCCGCCGCACCCTCACGGATCACCACGTTGTTCGCGACTCCAGTGACCGCTCTAACACGCCGTGCACATCGGCACTGTTGTTACGCTCTCCTTCCGTCGCATTTCCCCCCCGGGTTATCGCTACTGACCTGTTATCGCCGGTTGGACACCGCGCTTCCTCCAGGGCCAGAAGGTAGCTCGCTCTGGCAGAGAGCAAGTGGGTGGTAAAGCTTGCAAGGCTTTGAAGTACGATAGGGATTTAGTTGGTACGAAGGATTTTAGTGCTTAGACTCCACGGTCCTCCGTGCTTCCGCTAGCCATAGTCGTCCCGGCTTCAGGGTTTTAAAGCGAAGAGAAAAGGAGACCCCAAAGAAACAAAAAAAAAAAAAAACAACGACCCGAAACAAACAACAAAAATACCCACCCAAAAACAACTAACCAACACAACAAAACAAAAACCCCAAACCCACCCCCCCCCGCACTCCTGCCCCCACTTCCCGCGACGGTACGTCCCGCGGAATTGTTGCGGGTTCCCGTTCGCTATCCCACCCCTGAAAGGGAGTTCCCCCGCTCATCGGGACATTAAAGTTCCGTTCTCCGCTCCGGCCTTTCAGTTATTTTACGGCGCGGCCGCTCGCGAGCCCTCCATTCCTTGCGCCTCGCTCGCCGGCGCATGCGCGTCACTCTCCCCCGCTCCCCGCTCGCTCCGGCTTCCCCCCTCCTCTCTCAGCTGCCAGCTGCACGCACGCTGACTCTGGGTCAAACGGAGCACCCTTCTCAGCTGCTCCAGTCTTTATTTTTCGGGTGGAAATATTCAGCCTCAACAGGCTTTTTCCCTGTGCATTTGTTTTCCTTATTTTCTTTGCGCTCCTACCCTATTAAACGTCTTGAACTTTTATTGCTGAGTCCGCTGTGGGCGGCCCTTGCTTTTTGACGTTTCTTAACCCGTCTTCCCCATGGCGCCCGTTGTCTGGCCGGGGGTGGCAAACCGGTTTTAACTCCCCGTCCCGGACGCAAGAGCTTCTCGGTTATCGAACCCCTGCCACTCAGCAGCTGGGGGGGGGGCAGTTCCCTCAGTTAGTTTTCCCAGACCTGTCCCTGAGTTATATCACTTGTCTAACTTCCCTGGGGAGTTTCCTGCGCCTGTGTCCTCTCTCTCTCTTTCCCCAGGGCCCGATACCGAACCCTGACAGTAGGGTGCGACCAGCCATGGATGCAGCAGGTTCTCCTGAAACCCCCAACCCCCCCCTGTCCCTCACTGAAGTACTGCAGATCCAGGGGACCGCCATCGGGCGTCATGAGCAGTTGTTGGTGGAGATAACTGAACAACTGCAGACTCTGGGTGGAGCCATTCGGCAGTTGATCCCTGACCAACCTGCTCCACCTCTTGCCCCCCCCTCCTCAAACAGACTCCCAAGGGCGACCCCGGAACGGTTCGATGGGGAGTCTGAGCGTTGCAGGGGGTTTCTACTGCAGTGCTCGCTGGTGTTCGAGCAGCAGCCGTCGAGATTCCCCACTGATCGCTCCCGTGTGGCATACATGGTCTCGCTCCTCACCGGCAGGGCCTTGACTTGGGCCACAGCCCTGTGGGAGGCCAAGGCTTCCGCCTGCACCACTGAGGAGCTGTTTGCAGACGCTCTTAGGCGCACGTTTTACCACCCCGGAGGGGGGCGTCGCCCTGCCCCTCGTTTGCTTGAGCTCTCCCAGGGCAACAGACCTGCATCTGATTACGTCATCGACTTCCGCACCGTGGCCGTGGAGAGTCAGTGGGGTGAGGAGGCCCTTATGGCCGTCTTCGAGAAGGGGCTTAGCGAGCAGCTTAAGGACGACCTTTCCACTCGTGACCCTCCCACTTCGCTGGCCGACTTCTATGACCTGGCCATTCTGCTTGACACTCGCAGGCGGCAGAGGGCCAGGGAAAGGGTGTCCGACCGCCACTCAGGCCCCGCTCGATGGTCGAGCGGTAGGCCCCCCAGGCCCTTTTCGCCTAACCGCGACCTCCCTACAGCCATGGAGCTTGGGGGGGTCAGGGCCACGCCTTGTGACGACCGGACCCCCAAATTCTCGCGTAAGTCGGGAAACGCGGGGGCCGGGTCCGGCGGGGGAGGTCGGATCTAGGCGTTAACTCCCCTTCCCCCGCGGGGCTATCCCTTCCCGCTCTCGTCAGCCAGGCGAGGGGGCCCCAGGACCCCCCCTTCGGCGTTTGCATCGGTGGACTCGGGGGCGGAAGAGAGTTTTATCGACGCGGCCCTGGATCCTCGACTGGGCCTGCGCCTTGACCCCCTTACTCGCCCCTTACAATTCAGGGCGGTGGATGGTCGGGCCCTCGGTTGCGATCCGGTTTCCCACTGCACGCAACCAGTGGACTTGCGGTTGGGTCCCCATAGCGAGAAGGTATCCCTTTTCGTCACGCAAGCCCCCCACTTGGGAATTGTGTTGGGGATCCCCTGGCTGCGCGCGCATAACCCGCGGATCGACTGGCAGACCCAGTCGATCTTCGCCTGGGCCCCCCGCTGTCGGGAATCCTGTCTTGTCCCTCCATCGCCTCTTCCGTCCTCCCGTGACGTCAGTTCCCCAGACATCTACCGGGTCCCCGAGCCGTACAGGGACCTGAGGAGGTCTTCTGCAAGCGGCGAGCTCAGACGCTTCCGCCTCACCGCCCATATGACTGTGCCATTAATTTGCAGCCGGGCACGCTGCCCCCCAGGGGGCGACTGTTTTCCCTGAGCCCTCTTGAGCGCAAATCAATGGAGGGTTATATCAAGGAGGCCCTTGATCTGGGCTTTATCAGGCCCTCCTCCTCCCCTGCGGGGGCAGGCTTCTTCTTCGTGGGGAAGAAGGATGGATCCCTACGCCCCTGTATCGATTACCGGGGCCTCAACGCCATCACCATCAAGGACCGGTACCCCCTGCCTTTGATGTCCTCCGCGTTCGAGGCATTGCAGAAGGCCAGCGTTTTTACCAAGCTGGACCTCCGCAATGCCTACAACCTCATCCGCATCAGGCAGGGCGACGAATGGAAGATGGCGTTTCTGACATCATTGCCATCATTGATGGAACAATGAATTCTGAATTATATCAGAGAATTCTAAAGGAAAATGTCAGGACATCTGTCCATGAACTGAATTTCAAGAGAAGGTGGGTCATGCAGCAAGACAATGACTTTAAGCACACAAGTTGATCTACCAAAAGAATGGTTAAAGAAGAATAAAGTTCATGTTTTGGAATGGCCAAGTCAACATCCTAACCTTAATCCAATCGAAATGTTGTGGAAGGACCTGAAGCGAGCAGTTAATGTGAGGAAACCCAGCAACATCCCAGAGTTGAAGCTGTTCTGTACGGAGGAATGGGCTAAAATTCCTCCATGAAGTGCTACCAAAAGTACTGTAGAAATACATCAACGAATAAACCAAATCAAATGTTGTTCAAAAATATTAACTTATTGTAGTCATCTTTACAAACAAGCAGTTGACAATTATGCCACCAAATGTTAAGGCAACTTAAATATGTACAATAATTCATAACGTATCAGTTATAACAGTATAAAGTAAAATGCATGTGGGTTCTGTTGATGGTAGGCAGTGGACCTAACCAATGATTATATTGGTAAAACAAATTATATGAACAATTAATATAAACAAATGATTATACTGGGGGAGGGCAACTCTCTGATTTTCCCAGGAAGGGGGAAGGGGGGCGTCCACTTTTGATTTCTTTCCCTAGGCAGGTCTAGCAATAGCCACATCATCCTGCATGGTTCTCCTCTGATACTTTTCGGCTTCTGTAGCAGGCTGTAATTGAACGGCCTAGCATATATAAGCCCTCCTTCCTGTGCATTACTTGATCTGGCCCTTTTCACTTCTGGTGTTTCCAAGCTTCAGGTTCTCTTCATGCCCTTGTATGGTTCTGTGGTCTCTTGTTTTGTGTATTTAATGTTTCCATGTTACAAAATCTAGTTAGCCTTCTTGTTTGTATTAGCATTTTAGTCCTTTGCATTTGTGTTGTTTTCCGAGTTTAAATGTCCAGGTATTTGAAGCATAACTCTCTTTTTTCACCAGGTTTTATTTAGCAGATTTTAGTATCAAGCTGGGCAGCTTAGATGGAAAACATTTGAATGGTGAAAGCTACATTTTTATTTTAAACCTCGTTCCTGTATACTCCAATCACCCTACCTACTTTTCATGATGTCATAATGATAGCACACAAGTTATAGAGGAAATATGGATAGCAGTTGTTTGAGAAGTGTGGTTTGACTATATTATTTGCACTGTAAGGCATGGTATTCTTAGCTTTTCCTCACATGTTCCAGTGTTGCCAAGCCACCGCAGCCACAACAAGTCATCTGAGAATAGAAACAACATATTTGAAGTACTCTACTTGCTATATGCTGTATTGTTTTTGAATACATTTTATTCATTATGTTCTTACATTGGAAGCTTTTTGGATGGTATTTCATAATATCTAGTTTGGTTCTTTGGTGGAGCTTCCTGTCTCTGGCTTGAGCTGGCCACTCTGTCTTTGATAAATAAACCCACAGTTGGTTCTGGCAATATATAATCATCATGATTATTGGACTATTAATGTATATTTATTAGTGATGCTTAGGAGTTTTATCCTCCTTGCAGATGCTCCAGTGGCTTTGATCGCCATCGGCAGGATTGGGTAGATAACAGCTGTCCAGATGAGGTATGTGCACCTGTGTATGCACCTGGTTTGTTTCTGTGAATACGTAGGTTTTATGCACTATTTAAAGTCAATGGAAAATCTCTGATCCTCATTATATTGTATTCTCTTTGGAAATAAACCCATTGTTACTGACATACCTTTAAGTAGCTTGTTAATAAATTACAGTTGTATTTTGTGTGCTTGATTTGTTGCTCTGCATTATACTATTGCTCTGCACTCTTCACCATTTCAGACAAAGGACAACACCTGTGACATCATCAACACCACTCAGTTTGAATCCTCTACCACAGCATCAGTGACCAAACAAGTCACAAGGAATAGAGCAACTTCTGAGGCCGATTCCACCCAGACTACATCACATCCACCCACCAGCGTGCCTACGGAAGGTTAGAATATCTTTTGCTTACACTCTGTCTTTATTACAACTCTCTATATTACTTACTAAAATGTTTGAAGCTGATAACAATCCACTATGTGTGTAGTGTATGGGTGACAGCAAGTCCTTTTGTTGAGAACACACAGGTATACGTCGCTTAACGTTCATGATATGTTCTGTGAAACTGCACGTTAAGTGGCCTGGACATTGGTCGAACACCAAATATACACCACTAGGTATATACTGTGCTTAGAATTGCTGTATAAGATGCTGTAGTGTACCGGTATTGACTAAATAGCCAATATACTGCAATGTTTCCCATACATTGATTTAGTTAATACACATACAACATATTGACTTTCTGTTTTTGCTTTTTAAGATGTGTAAAATATTTCACTGCAAAGCTCTATGCAGCTCATTGAATCACTCAGCCATTCCTACACCCACTACATAATTACATAATGAAAATTACAGTGATTAAGTAGTTAAGAGTTCTAGGATAAGAAGGGCAAGAGAATAGAGCTTTTCTTATGTAGTTTAATTCCATGTTTACAGTAATAAAATGCAAATACTTACACATTCATTATGGTTAAGTCGCATTAACGTTTTTTGGTAAGTGCAGTCAGAGTCAACAATACCACAGATTCTTCTCTCTGAAAAATATTTCCATCTTCAAAGCTTGAATGATGGCATTCATGAAAGCAATAAAGGAAAAAATGTTTTACATAAACGTACATAGCCAATAATTGCCCAATATACAATTAGCGGACACATCATTGGGCACAGCAGTTAACGCAAATATCTAATCAGTTAATCACATGGCAGCAACTCTGTGCATTTCGGCATGTAGACATGGTCAAGACAAACTGCATGCAAACCACATCAGAATGTGGAAGAAAGGTGACATTGAATGTCTGAATGTCTGGTCTGATTATTTCAAAACTGCTGATCTATTTTGATATTCACGTGCAGCCATCTCTAAGGTTTACACAGAATTGTCAGAAACGGAGAAAATTCCAGTGAAGATGGCAGTGGTCAGAAAAGAATGGGCAGAATGGTTCAAGCTGATAGAAAGGCAGCAGTAACTCAAATAAGACCACATCAAATGCCATTTCTGTCAGCTAAGAACAGGCAACTGAGGCTACAGTCTGCACAGGCTCACCAAAATTAGACACAGAAGATTGGAAAAAAAAACATTGCCACTGAAAAGTCTCAATAAGTCTGTGACATTTAGATGGTAGGGTCACAATTTGGCATAAACAACATGCATGGGTCCATACTGCCTTGTAGCAGTGGTTTAGGCTGGTTGTGTAATGGTGTGGGGGATATTGTCATGGCACACTTTGGGCCCCTTAGACCGAATTGAGCATCGTATAAACACCACAGCCTACTGGAATACTGCTACTGACCATGTCCGTTCCTTTATGACCACAGTGTAACTTCTGATGGCTACTTCCAGCAGGATGATGTCATGTCATAAAGCTCAAATCATGTCAGTCTGGTTTCTTATCTTGTTTGTATTGCTATGTTTTTGCCTCTGTTTGTGTGTGAGCCTCAGCATGACGTAACACCTTGCTTTGGTAATCGCTTTGATTCCCATGATACTCGTTTGAAACTCTTTTTTGAAACTCGTTGTGATATGCTGGCTTGTTTTGATGCGCGCTTTAAACCTCGCTTTGAACACTTGCTCCTGTTGCTTGTTTTTGCTTCTGCTCATGTTTCCTTGTGTACTGTTGTGTTTGATCCGGGTGCCGGCCTGCTGCCTGTTGTCATTAAGCATTAATACAAGAGAGGAGGAGGCCTGCATTCCCGTGCAATATCTTACATTAAAGCACAACCTCGATTGTATTATTGCGATTTTACCACAGTTCAGTTATTACCATTTATTGTTAGATTTTAAGATTAAGAGGATGGAAAAAATGATTTGTATATCAACATTCCACGAGGTAAAATAGTTCCATTCTATCAGGCACCCCGCTGCTAAAATCATCAGACTACGGCCTTCAGTCATTATAGTCCAGGAACAAAATTGCCCAATAACTGTTTATTATACAGGCAATAAATACAAAGAGTTTACACCAGCAAATGATGTCTTTGTGAGTGAATAAGCTGATTCAGTCCATTTTTGTTGATGGTGGTAAAACTGAGCTTCAGTGTTGTTGCTCTTCAGTCGAGCTGTGCATCCAGTAAGTTGGTAAAGTAGTGACTTAAAGTAGTGACTTAGTTTCGTTTTTTCAGCACTTCCAAATCTTTAAGGTGACAAACCTTTGGCTCAGGTTGCTCATTAATAGCTTTGTCTTCCAAATTTAAAACGAAGCAAATGTTTTCAAAGTGAAAAGAATTTCTAAACTAATTATAGCTTTCATGTTGGCAGTGTTATACTTGTGTAATTATAACCTGGCTGCTTTTTAGGTCGGGCGTTGTTGCTAGGTTACGTGTGTATGTGGCGGACTAATACTTATATAGCGTCGGTCAGAGTGCCATTATCGGGCAATAATATAATGGTTGGAACGTCTCTCAGCCAATCAGATTGCGAGGTTGGAACTAACTGTGGTATAATCCTGACTATTCACTTTTGTTCCTTGGATTTCAGATTCTGGTTGTATGCAGCTTTGTGTTTTTCAGGCTTGTGTGTGGTGACTGGTATTGCTGGCGGTTTCTTCCTCTTCCCTTTTTTACATTTACATTTACAGCATTTAGCAGACGCCCTTATCCAGAGCGACTTACAATTGGTACAGTCTTACAATCCAAGCAATTGTGGGTTAAGGGTCTTGCTCAAGGACCCAACAGTGGCAGCTTGGCAGAGGTGGGATTTGAACCCTGGACCAGAGTCCAGTACCTTAACCACTAGGCTACCACAGTCCCTTTTCCTATTATGTATCCTAGTCTGTATAGCTAATGACCTACTAGTAAACATTCAGCGCTTTATCTGACTCAGAAGTGACAATGAATAGAAAATGTATAGTATAAAATGGCAATCATAATACGATAATTACGCTGGTGTATGCAACATACTGTTATAGTGGATTTGGTTTGGTTTTTGCAGTCAAGTTTGTCTTTGTAAAGTGTGTGTCAGTGTAATGTTCATTACAGTTTCTAATTTTGTAGTTAGACACGACTACTCAGACTGATTAATTACAAATTTCACTTGGGCTTGTTTGGGTTTATTTCCTTGTTAGAGCAATATAAGCTATTAGGTCATTATAACAGAAACTATCATTAACACTAATGAATGTTTAATGTGGCCAGTCAAGCTGTGGCTCTGATTTATTCATTCTGTTTATTACTTATCGTTTCATTTTCTCTAAGTGAAGTACAACACTTTAAGCATGCAAAAACATTTCTCTGATTACTGAAGTGTGTTTCTCTGGTTCTGGTGTGTGGAGGCTTCACAATGACCCAACTCATTCCTGATCTTGGCAGATGTATAACAAGGATTAATGAGTGCTTATTGCTGTGAGCAGCCAATGGCTTGTGGCGCTTTCATGGCTGACTGTTCATCTCTGAATGAGCACTTGAAGACACACAGATACACACATATGCACACACGAGCCAGGTGATGCACACAGACACACATCACTAATGATCAGCAAACTCATGGCTCAAAAGAGGAGTGAAAATCCAGTTCAGATTTGAGCACCGTTTCCCCCATATTTGCAGCTTGCTCGCTCCATGTTTTCCTTCTTCAGCAATAAAAATCTTTTTTAAATTTTTACAGTTTAAAGTCTCAATTCTTAACATCTAAGCTCTTCCAGATTTGTATCAACCACAAAATAAACACACTGCACAAACCAAGGGAATTCTTATCCCACATTATGCAAATGGGCCACACTGTGGATTTGCTGAGGGAGGTTGACAAATACAGAATGCGGCAAGGAGTGAAATTGATTTCAGATGACTAAATTCAATTCAGATGATATTAAGTTCAATTTCATGCCTGGGATGTACTTATATAGCTCACTGAGGAGAATACGCGAAGGTGAATAAAGGACAGGACCTAAACAAAATATTTACATATTCAGTCAATATGTGTAAAATTGGTTTACTGGGTGAAAAGGATAGAGAAGCAGCTAATAAACTTGCTGTCTCTTGTATTGTAACACTCCTGCTCTCTCTATTCTTTTTTGTCTTTTATAGATGACACCAAGATTGCCCTTCATCTCAAAGACAATAGAGGTAGGATGGTACTGTATGCTATATGCACCTATATGTGTGTTTAAAAAATCTTGCAACTTTTTTCGAAAAATCAGTTTGTGTATGTGTGTGTGTGTGTGCGATATGCCTAGCCTTGAGTGTGTTGGGTTTTTTTTTTCTTTCAAAAACCGAAAGCTTTAGGGTACTGAGGGATTAGGTGGAGGTGTAGAGTTAATTAATAAAATAATTATTATATCAATGGAAAGTCAAATTTGTGTGTGTGGGGGCATGTTTATAATACATTGTGGAGACCATATGTCTCCACAAAGATAGAAAGTTCTGACATGTGGGGGGGACATCTTGCTGGTCCCCACAGGCACAACTGCTTTTTTTACAGAAACTGCAACTTTCTTTCAAAAAACCAAAAGAGCGAAAAAAATTTCTTTAGGTCGCTGAGGTCAAGGTTAAGGATAGGGGTAGATGTAAGAGTAGCATTAATTAGCTACGGTAATCATTATGTTTATGGGAAGTCTCCACCTGGATAGCAGGCAAGACACAGCATCATGTGACATTTCTGTAATTCTGAGTAGTTAATTCCACTTGCAAGTTATAATTGAATTGTTAACATCAGTTGTACACAAAATGCCTATGCTATGATACCAGCATGATAATCTGTGGGTGCTAAGTCTTTGAAAGCATTTTTTATTTCAAGTTTTTTTTTCCTTTTTTTCCTGGTAAAGGTTGTGAGAGCTCCTGTGCCTATCCCTAGAAAACACAAAAAACAGGTGCAAGTGTGCCCTGGATGGTGCACCAGTCCATTGCAGAGCTGGTTAGGGATTTCTGTTACAACGCTGAGTGGTTTCCTCCCTTAGAAACAACCAGTCATGTCTGTATGTGACTCCTGACCCAGTCAGAAGGCACTGCTGGGAACCAGGTCCCTGCAGTGGTGCTTATTAGACTGCTGCGCCTTCCGTTACGCAGTGCCTGCATAACACTTTGAGATAGTAAATGTTCTTTGAACCCATTTTGCACGGTACACTGTAAAACTAGTGTGTTATTACTGCAGTTCAGCATCAGTTCACTTGGTTGTGCGTCCTGTCCATGAGCCATTTGCTTGCAGCCAGTAAAACTATATAGCTTTGAATAGTGCAGTGACTTGTAACAAAAATCGAGCAAAATACAGTACAATGGCCGCTACTTCTGACTGGTACCAACATACCAGTGTGCCAGGCTTCTAGGAAAGCAAATGCACCAATGGTGGGAAGAAAATTACAAAGAGATTTTAAAGTATCCAGACTATAACATCAAGCATCTATTTTTGTATGTCTCTAACCCATACAGAATCACTGGCATGTAATATGTTGTAGTACTGCTACAACAAGAGGTCTGAGTCTTGTTAGAGTGAACTGTATACATTTACTGAGCACTTCATTAGGAACACCTATACACCTACCCCTTTAAACATTATCTAATTAGCCAATCCTGTAGCAGCAGGCCAATGCATAAAATCATGAAGATACAGGCCAGCAGCTTGGCAATGTTCACATCAAACGTCAGATTGGGGGAAAATCTCAG
Organism: Ancistrus triradiatus; assembly: GCA_025084515.1. NCBI lineage: Eukaryota > Metazoa > Chordata > Actinopteri > Siluriformes > Loricariidae > Ancistrus > Ancistrus triradiatus. The sequence goes on along the minus strand of JAJAGP010000368.1, from coordinate 255,961 downwards.
TGATTTTGATCTTGCCATGATTATTTGTGCCATATGGGCTGGTTTGGTCTTTCTTCATCTTTTGAGATTTACAAAAATACTCGTCTCTAGAGTTTACTCAGCCTGGTGCAATAAAGAAAAAAACATCCAGTGAGCAGCAGTTATGTGGATGGAAACACTTGTTGATGAGAGAGGCTGTGGTACATCAGATAACGACTCTCTATAATGGTGGTGAGCATAAAAGCATCTCAGAAGTCACAACACATCGAACCCTGAGGTGGATGGGCTTCAGAATAGGAAATCTTGTCAAGATTGCACTTTTGTCAACCATGAAGAGAAAGGTGAAGCTACAGTGGAATTCACCAAAACTGGAAGTTGAGGACTTGATTTCCGTTAAGGCACACAGATGGTAGGGACAGAATTTGGGACACCAACATGATTTCATGGACCCACACTGCCTTGTGTGTAGGCTGGTGAAAATGCATGAGAGAACTATTGAAATGTTTAAAAACAAGGTACCTCGAAGATCTATTGGAAGGGATTTGCATATTTTTCCCTCTACAGTGCATAGTATCATTAAACGATTCAAAGAATCTAGAGGAATTTCAGTGCATATAGGCCAAGAGTGCAAGTTTAAACTGAACGCCCATGATCTCTGATCCCTCAGACGGCACTGTATCAAGAACCGTCATTCCTCAATAGCTAATTGAACCACATGGGCAAGGGATTACTTTGGCAAACCTTTGTCAAGCCCTACTATACAGAGTTACATTCACAAATGCCACTTAAAACTTTACTGTGCGAAAAAGAAGCCTCATGTTAACCATGTAAGGAAGAGGCGGCAACTTCTGTGGGCTTGGAGGCATCTGGGATGGACCATCACACAATGGAAACATGTATTGTGGTCAGATGAATCAGTATTCCAGACCTTTTTTTTGAAAAAATGGACGCTGTGTGCTCTGGACCGAAGACGAAAAGGACCATCCTGCCTGCAGTCCTGACCTGTCCCCAATAGAGAAAGTGTGAGCATTTTTAAATGTAAAATGTACTGTTGCACATTTTAAGACGTGTTTGCAGGAAGAATGGGACAGGGTAACACCTGAAACGCTAAGTCGCTTGGTATCCTCTGTGCCAAAACGTCTTTTGAGTGTGGTGAAAAGGAGTGGCAGCATTACAAAGTGGTAAATGCTTTACTGTCCCAACTTTTTTGGGAATGTGTTGCAGGCCTGAAATGCAGGAATGGATGTTTATTAACAAATGAAATGAACCAGACAAAACATGAAATATCTCAGGTTCATTTTGTCTGCTATGAAAGTATTAGTCATTCTTAGTCAACGTAAATTGAAGAAACACTGTGTGATTTTATTTAATATGCATGTTCCATACTGTCCTAACTTTTTCTGATTCGGGGCTGTAGTATGATAATGCACCATGTTATAAAGCAAACGTCATCTCAATTTTATTTTATGATCGTGACAATCAGGTCACCGTTCTGCGGTGGCCTTCCCAGTCATTCAGTCTGAATACAACAAAACACTTTTGGGATATGATACAATGGGTGATTCCCAGCAAGTGCTCTGTGAGCATATATTAATTAGAATGACTAAATAATGGTACTACAGCATGTTGTCTGAATGTTCAGTTGTCTGGCTTGGATTTTAATTGATAATATGCTTAGCAGAATCCCCTTTTTGTCTTTATTAAAGGCCGATGAGAAAAGTATGTATGTTTAAAGCATTCTGCTACAAATTGTTAATCATTCCCCATTTCTGACTTTGTTGTTTATTTTCATTGTTATTATAGTTCCTCCTGGTGCAATGGTTAGCGCTATCGATTGACAGCTAGGGAGATCCGGAGTTTGTTTCCCGGTCTGGACTCTGGTTGTTTGTCGTTTTCACGTTCTCCTCATGCCTAGGTTAATTTTCTTGGGGTACATCAGTTTCCTCCCACATTCCAAAGCCATGGATTGGCTATGGTTGATTCCCTCCTTGCCCCCTTGTGCTGTAAGTTATGCCCATGCTCCCTGCAACACTGAATTGGAATAAGTGGGTATGAAAATCACTGCTTGAATGAATTATTTCCTGTTAAGAATGCATAAGGAGATTTAAAGACTTTTGTAGAGAAGATTGTTACTAGATTCTAGTGTGTGTCACACATCCATTAATTTAAATACATATTTGCAACTTAAAAAATGACTCATTCAAAATTGTGTGGCTGTGTGTGTGTTTGTGTGTGTGTGTGTGTGTGTGTGTGTGTGTGGTGAATACAGTTTTGCAAAGCAGTCTTGTTCCATCTCTAGCTTGGAGTCGAGCCACTTAATTTCCTGATATTATACAGTTCGGCAATATTATTTTCCATACCCTTTTATCTCAATATCATTTCTATTGTCTCTGAACTATTTTTTGTCTTTTCTTTTTGTCTTTCTCACTTTTTTGTTATCTTCAACCACAGGAAAATATGCTGGTTAAATAGCATTCATTTTATTTATATGGAATGCAATCAATATCATTAAGCAGTCATGGAGAAGAGAATCTCTTATCAAAAAGGAGTCAAAATGGCTACTCTGCATGCATTTCCACTAACCATAACTGATAGACCTTTTCATCACACAGTTAATTGTTGATTGTTATTTGGATGCTAGACTGCTGAAGGTTTTGGTATATTTTCAGGTGCAGTCACATATGCTGTTTTAGGGAATACTCACACTATGTCTGTAAGCCCTGAGCCGTGCCAGAACACAAGTGCCACTCCCACACTGGCCTGCATTCACATTGCACTTAAGCTTTCTGGGCCCGAACACGCTTACATCATCACAATGTTACTTTTTCTTGTGCAGTAAAGACATGCTTGCACAGCACACTGGAATTTATGGTTGTACTTTTTTTGGAATAGTTTTGGGTGCACTGAAACACAGTCCTTTCATACGCCTTGAAGATTTATTGTCTATGTAATGCAGAGTTTTTCAGCTACTCGCGCTGCACCTATAAGAAGATTTCTACTGAAGCAGCTGACATTGTGTTCTGTACATGGGAGCATGCGTACTCTGCCCAAGACCAACTGAAACCCTTCAAGTAGGCCTGAGCACAGTTCAGCATATCGCGCTCGTGCATGGTATGGAGCGATCACACCAGTCAAATGAAGTGTACTGACAGGGGACAAACGTGCTCAGGCACGTACAATTCGCCTAGAAAGAGTACGCCCTTAGTCTCTGCGGTGCCTCTGACTTGGAAAAGTGCTCCACAGACACAACTGGCAATGTATGAAGGAGGGACGGGATGGGAATCATCTCCCTGCAGCTGCAACAACAGCCCATTGGCCAGACAAGGAAGTGGCGAAAAGGACAGTAATAGCCTGCTGCCTGCTGGGGAAAGAAGCAGTCAGAGGCAGGCAAGGCATACAGATCCACTCACTGACCTATGGCCGTCCTCCCTCAGCGGAGGGATCAGCACATGACAGGGCATGTCAACAAGAGGAACTGGGCATATAGCTATTGTGAAGAAAAGGGTAAAAAAAAGAAAAGAAGATTATATGCTGGAATACTGACAGCCCCAGAGAGCCCAAGAGAGCAGAATTATCACGGATCAGGATATAATCCTTCACTTTTATATCACTTTTCTAGACAATGGAGGTCATGTACACAACCTGATATACAACCCCAAATCAGAAAAAGTTGGGACGGTATGAAAAATGCAAATAACAATATATGCAGTGTTCCTTACATTTCCTTTGAATTTTATTTCATTGCAGACAGTATGAAGATATTTCAGTTTTTTTTCTGGTCAACTTTCATTTGTTAATAAACATCCATTCCACATGGTATGGGGTTGTGTCAGTGCCCTTGGTAAAGGTCCTTTACACTTCTGTGATGGTAGAATTAATGCAGAAAAGTACACTGACATTTTAGAGCAACATATGCTGCCTTCAAGACGACATGTGTTTCAGGGACGTAACTGCATTTTTCAACTAGACAGTGCAAAACTAGCCAAACGTTAGGACTGAAATATGTAAATCCCTTCCAATCTTTCTTTGAGGAACATTGCTTTTAAACATGTACGTAATTGTCTTCCAAATTTGTTGATAAACTGGAGATCGTCTGCCCACCTTTATTCATCAAAAACTCAGCTTTTCAAGGATGCCTTACCAAATCCCAATTATAATCACCTGTTGACATTACCTGTTTGAAATCACATTGTTTAGTTTATTTGCCTCATTACTAGCCCTAAAGTGTTTCTGTCCCAACTTTGCTTGAAATGTGTTGCAGGCCTGAAATGCAAGACTGGATGTTTATTAACAAATGAAATGAAGTTGACCAGAAAAAAACATGAAATATCTTGGGGTCATACTGTCTGCAATAAAATAAAAATCTAAATTTAAAGTTTAAAATAAAAATAATGTTAGTCCAGCACCATGACAACAATTAAGGGCTTGTATTGGGTATTGGGACTGTGGTAGCCTAGCGGGTAAGGTACTGGCCTATGGACCACAAGGTCCAGGGTTCAAATCCCACCTCTGCCAAGCTGCCACTGTTGGGTCCTTGAGCAAGGCCCTTAACCCACAATTGCTTGGATTGTAAGACTGTACCAATTGTAAGTCGCTCTGGATAAGGGCGTCTGCTAAATGCTGTAAATGTAAATGTTAATAAAATGAAATAAACTTGGAGGGGCAGCAAAGTAAACACTGAGGAAGAAGCAATGGATTCAGCCTAAATGAATGTTTCTGTTCAGAATTTTTGCAATTATTTATTCAGCCATTTGCAAGCATCATTGTTGTGTTCACTGATTAATCATATTCATACACACTAATCAGATTCAACAGCCTATTCAGTGTTTAATCCTTAATGCATTAGCTCTGTCTTCCACTGATAGACTGTGTGTCTTAGCAGCACTTGGTTTACTTAACCATGTGTGAAAATCAATGTGTGAAATCCAGTAAGTATATCACTTCATTCGGTCTGGATCTTGCTCAGCCTCTTTAATTAGTGGATGGCTCTGTCTGGCACTCACAAATACTAATAAAATGGTCCTGCGTTGCAAATGCTGAACCCAAAAGCTGAACCCAAAAGGAGCCTGCAATTAATTTTGAGTAACACAGACACATCCAGTCACGCTACGCATAAAATACTGGGTGAATTTAGAAAACCTTCTAACTTCAGCCAGTCAGCTAGTCAATTTTAATCAGTTACTTGCCTCATCATTTTTGAAAACGTGAAAAATGACTCAGTTAGTCAATCTGCATGAAAATAACTCCCAGTTTTTATAGGCTTCACCAAAGTGGAGCCTAGAGGGTTGAGTCAATATATGCAAAAAATATATGATGGAGAACAATTCGTTATTCTGCAGACATTTATAAACATATTGAGGGAAAATCTCATGTTATAGGTTTGAGCACCTTTCCAGATGATCTGCTAGTGCTTTTGTAAGGCAAGTTGTACTCAGATGTTTTCAAATGTAGTTGATTGTGAGATTGGAGTATTGTAAGATTTTCATTTCTTTTACCTCCGCATTGCATGAACATTAGGTGAACATGTTCTTTCAGTTTGTTGATGGATTGCTAGCCCATTTTAGGTATACGGTTTATCACCACATTTTATGTCTCAACAACTCAAAAGTGCATTTTGATAGTAAGGTTCCTTTGAATTCAGTATTTGTTAAATATATATAGTACATTTAATAACTCACATTTTCACTAAGCAGCTTTACAGCCTGCTGGGTCTAGACCCTGAATGAGCAATCACAGATGATTTTGGCAAAGAAAAGTAGTTCCATAAGGAAGAAACCTAGAGATACGTTAAATAAATAAAAACAAACAAGCAAATCTACGACCAACTATAATGCTTCCCGTGTTTCATTTTTCCATTTACAGTGGTGCTTGAAAGTTTGTGAACCCTTTAGAATTTTTTATATTTCTGCATAAATATGACATAGTGAGACAAAAATATTATACTTGGTCATTTTATTTATTGAGGAATATGATCCATTATTACATATTAGTGAGTGGCAAAAGTATGTGAATCTTTGCTTTCAGTATCTGGTGTGACCACCCTGTGCAGCGATAAGTGCAACTAAACGTTTCCTGTAACTGTTGATCAGTCCTGCACACCGGCTTGGAGGAATTTTAGCCCATTCCTCCGTACAGAACAGCTTCAGCTCTGGGATGTTGGTGGGTTTCCTCACATTAACTGCTCACTTCAGGTCCTTCCACAACATTTCCATTGGATTGGTCAGGACTTTGACTTGGTCATTCCACAACATGAACTTTATTCTTCTTTAACCATTCTTTGGTAGAACGACTTGTGTGCTTAGGTTTGTTGTCTTGCTGTATGACCCACCTTCTCTTGATATTCAGTTCATGGACAGATGTCCTGACATGTTCTTTTAGAATTCTCTGATATAATTCAGAATTCATTGCTCCATCAATTATGGTAAGCTGTCCTGGCCTAGATGCAGCAAAACAGGCCCAAATCACCATGTTTCACAGATGGGATAAGGTCAACAAATCTTCTTCTGAGGTCCTCAGACATATCCTTTGCTTGTGCCATGATACACTTCCACAAACGTGTTGTGAAGGGCAGACTTTGATAGATCCCTGTTCTTTAAATAAAACAGGGTGCCCACTCACACCTGATTGTCATCCCATTGATTGAAAACACCTGACACTAATTTTACCTTCAAATTAATTGCTAATTCTAGAGGTTCACATACTTTTGCCACTCGCTAATATGTCATATTGGATCATTTTCCTCAATAAATAAGTGACCAAGTATAATATTTTTGTCTCATTTGTTTAACTGGGTTCTCTTTATTTGTGTGTGTAACTTGTGTGAAATCTGTTCATGTTTTAGGCCATTTATGCAGAAATATAGAAAATTCTAAAGGGTTCACAAACTTTCAAACACTACTGTAAATCTAGGCATTTAGCAGATGCCCTTATCCACAGTGACTTACAGCTGATATAATCTTGCACACCAACCAGTTGTGGGTTAAGGGTCTTGCTCAAGGATCCAACAGTGCCAGCTTGGCAGAGGTGGGATTTGAAACCTGGGCCTTCTGGTTCATAGTCCAGTAGGCCCAGAGTAAACCACTAGGCCACCACAGTCCCTAGAGAGTAATGGACATCTGCAAATATTTAAAAGAAAGTCAGCCACGCTGCAGACAGGGTAATGATAGCTTATAGCTGTTTGCTTTGGCTAGCCACTTATAACCATATAACCTACCAAAAGTACATATTAGGTAGGTTAGCCAAGGCATTCATTAACTGGCAAAGGCATCAGTTACATTAACATAAACAAACTTAATGCAGTTTAAATTCTTTAGTGTTAATTTGTTCATTTCATTTCAGTATCGCCCACTTTAATGTTAAATCACTTAATCAGTTGTGTCCTTACAACTGATTGGCAAGAAGAGGGGTACAGCTCTGCTAAATTCTGCATGTGCCCCAGTTCGATAAGTAATCTAGAAACTTTCCTGCAAAACATTATCATCAGTTTTATGAAATTGCCTGCTGCAAGCAAGATTTGTAGACGTGATTGCATGCGGACATTAGAGAGGCTGTAAGCTCAATTGCAAATATATCTCAGTGGTTGTGAAGATGAGAGACTTGACGTTTGCAAAAAATGGATTTGAAAACATCTACTTGGACATTTTTTTAATGAATTTAGGTTGCGGTTTTTAACTTGAGTGAATTGGTTGCTTTGTCATAAGAGTTGTCAATCAGAACAGAAATGGGGTCACAGATTATGAGCAGACATGTTTTAAGGAGAAATGTAGGCACAGGATATAACAGACAAGACAATGAGCTATAATTATCTCCTTGATAGCCTATGAGCGTATAGGAGTAAATCTGTAAAGTGGTTGAACAGGTGGTTTACAGACACCTTGTACAGTGCATAAGGAGGAGTATATATATGAGAAGAGGTGATAGATGGTGCTAGACGTCATTTTAGTTTTACATATAATAAAAATATTTCAGAAGGGCAGAAGAGTACATCTTTGTCTGTGGAAGATAAGCCATGAATAGACGACGACAAGGACAGAGGGCCGATGGCTTTCAAGTTGCAAGAGCAAACAGTTGTAACTTTGGCTCAGGAAGCTGAAACCTAAAACAGTATTTAATAAGGATATGGTCAGGAATACCAATTTGAAAGCCAGAGACAGGGACTTTATCAAGTTCGGCAGAACAGATGAGGTCAAACACCATGACATTAGGTTAAATTAATGTAGAATTCACATTGTTTAAAGTTTAAGCATGCATGGACTGGAGTTCATTTGTATTTGTACAACCTCAAATCAAAAAAAGTTGGGACGGTATGGAAAATGTAAATGAAAAAAACTTCAGTGTGTCTTCTGTTTACTCTGACTTCTATTTCATTGCAGACAGTATGAACCCAAGATATTTCATGATTTTCTTGCCAACTTCATTTAATTTCTTAATAAACATATATTTCTGCATTTCAGGTCTGCAACACATTCCAAAAAAGTTGGGATGGTGGCAAATTAGGTCTAGTAATGAGGTGAAAAAACAAATTAATTATGTGATTTCAAACAGGTGATGTCAACAGGTGACTATAATCTTGATTTCATACATTATCCACAAAAGGTTGAGTCTTTGAGGAGTAAAGATGGGCAGAGGATTTCCAGTTTGTCAACAAATGCATGACAAAATTTATGAAATGTTTAAAAACAATGTTCCTCAAAGAAAGATTGGAAGGGATTTACATATTTCCCCCTCTACAGTGGATAATATCATTAAACAATTCAAAGAATCTGGAGGAATTTCAGTGCAAAAAGTGGAAAGGTGTAAGTCTAAACTGTAGAGGTGTGATCTCCGGTTCTTTAGACAGCACGGCATCAAGAACCGCCATTCAACAATAGGTGATAGAACCATATGGGCAAGGGATTACTTTGGCAAACTTTTATCAAGCACTACAATGCAGAATAATATTCACAAATGCCACTTAATGCACGTACTGTGCAAAAAACAACGGCGTCAACTTCTGTGGGCTTGGAGGCGTCTGGGATGGACCATCACACAATGAAAACGTGTATTGTGGTCAGACCAGTCAGTATTCCACATTTTTTTTTGGAAGGACTGGATGCGGTGTGCTTCGGACCAAAGACGAAAAGGACCATCAAGACTGTTATAAACAAGTCCCAAAGCCAGGCTCTGTTGTGGTTATGGGGTTGGGTCAGTGACCTTGGCAAGGTCATTTACACTTCTGTGATGGCAACATTAATGCAGAAAAGTACATTGAGACTTTAGAGCAACATATGCTGCCTTCAAGATGACATCTTTTAAAGGGAGGTCCATGCATTTTTCAACAAGACAATGCAAAACAAGCCAAATCAGAAAAGTTGAAACTGAAATATGCAAATCCGTTCCGGTCTTTCTTTGAGGAAAATTGTTTTAAAACATTTCAATAATTTTCTCACGCATTTCTTGATAAACCGGAAATCCTCTGCCCATCTTTTTTCCTCAAAGACTCAACCTTTCGTGGATACTGCGTTTTTGTATCCTGATTATAATCACGTATTGACATTACCTGTTTGCAAATCACATCATTATTTAGTTTTTTACCTGATAATTAGACCTAAATTGTCCCTGCCCCATTTTTTTGTGATGTGTTGCAAGCTTGAAATGCAGGAATGGATCTTTATTAACAAATGAAATGAAATTGACCAGACAAAAACATGTATCTCAGGTTTATACTGTCTGCAGTGAAATGAAAGTCAAAGTAAATGTAAAGAACACTGCATATTTTGTCATTTGCATTTTCCATACTGTTCCAACTTTTTGTGAATTGGGGTTGTATTGTCAGTGTTCACATGTATTCTGAATTGACCAACCAAAAAAATAGAAGCAGAAGTGGCAAATCAAAGGTCAATTATTTAGCTCAGTGAATAACCTGTGGTGTAAATTAGGGTATCAGTAAATTACTATTTCATGTAAACATGTTGCTGTATTGGCTCCTCAGTAGCAGAAGCCTAAGTACATAGTTTGTGCCGGCACTGCACAGCCACCTCTGGCTACCAAGGGTGGCCGGAGGAGAGTGATTCAAGCTGGCTTGTTATGACTGAAGAAACTAGATTTTCCAGAGTATTTAAGGGGTAATCAGCCTCAGATTGTTTGCAGCTGACTTTAAAGGCATATAAAGCTGAGCTGAACCATGTCCTTTAGCTGTGGACACTAACAGAAATTGTTCTTTGCTTTGTGTGTACATTTTGAGGAAAATAAAAAGATACAAAGATACTAGTTTTTTGAAAGAAGTGAAAAGAAAGATTTGTAAAGAGGAATTCTGAAACAAAACAAGGTTTGAAAATGAAACACTTTTAAATGAAGTCAAAAGGGGGGATTTGTATGGGGAACTGTATTCACTTAGGGAGTTTTTCCTTGCCACTGTCGCCCTAGGCTTGCTCAATTTGGGATTGGACATAGATATTAGGAGCTAATTTAAAATTGTAAAGTTGCTTTGAGACAATGCTCCATTGTAAAAAAGCGCTATATCAATAAATCTGACTTGACTTGACTGTATACAATGTTGGATACTAAGGAACGTGAAAAGGACATGTACCGATTGGCTAGATAGGGGGACCAATTTGGGTGAGATGTACAGCAGGTTAGGAAAGACATCAGGCCCCCTAAACGTATCTGGGACGGATTTCCTCGTCAAAGTCACTGGTGCTGACGTCTTCAGAACACGCACAGAGGTACTCTGCATGGGCACTGACGCTGATGTCCTCTGTATGAGCAGTGGCGCTGATTTCCTCGGTGCTGGCACTGGCGCTGATGTCCTCGCCTGCGGGCACAGGTGCTGAAGTTCTCTGCATTGACACGGGCACTAACGTCCTCGGTGCTGACATGTTCGCTGACATCCTCGGTGCAGATAAGGGCGCTGATGTCCCCGGCACTGGCAATGGCGCCGATGTCTTTGGCGCAAACACGGGCGCTGACGTCCTCGGAGCTGGCACTGGAGCCGACATTCTCGGGGCTGGCACTGGAGCCGATGTCATCGGGGCTGGCAACCATGTCCTCGGGGCTAAGAGGCTAACTGCTCAGGTACGGAGCTAATGTGTTCAGGTATGGAGCTACGCGGCACTAACGGCTCAAAGACGGAGCTAATAGGCGTGCCGTGCTCAGGTACGGAGCTAAGGGGCATGCTATGCTCAGCTTTGAAGCAATATGCAACCTAAACATAAACTGCGGGTGCAACAGCAAGCGGGCTAGGGTAGACAAGACCACTACACAAGCTTGGCTTTTGTCAAAGCCGGTAAGACACCCAAACCGTGCTTAAGCAGATCGACGAGAGGAGAACAACAACCGCAGTCTAAGTGTAAACCAGTGGTGATTCGATATGTGGCAGGAACATTGGAACAATTGAGACGCATATTTTCCAAACACCGCATTTGGGGTTTGGGGCTTTCAAACCCCAAAACACGCTACGCCAGAAACTGGTCCACCCCAAGGATCGGGTCCCCCAGCACAAACAGAGTAATGTAGTGTACGCTGTTAAGTGCAGGGAGGATTGCCAAGAATTGTACATCGGGAAAACCAAACAGCCACTGGCGAAACGGATGGCACAACATAGAATAGCTACGGATGGCACAAGATAGAAGAGCTACCTCATCAGGTCAGGACTCTGTGGTTTACACCCACCTACAGGCCAGTGGCCACTCTTTCAAAGATAAAGACATGCAGATCCTTGATAGGGAGGATTGCTGGTTTGAACGCAGAGTGAAAGAAGCCATTTTTGTAAAAAGGGGACGTCCATCCCTGAACCGACTAGGGGGCCTCAGAGTACATCTCTCACCATCTTACAGCGCTGCTATCGCAGCCCTTCCCCAATCCTGTGTGAATGGCACACATGGCCATTGTCATTAATGGTTGTGGTACTCTGCATATTACACTGATCGATGGTCCCATTGTTATGTAATGGTGCTGGTATCAGTCATCATGCAAAGGTGCTGGAGAAGTTTTCCAACTAGCTGAGACTGAAGAAGTCACTTGGATAAGTGACGAAACGTTGCTGCCACAAACCCTTATGACCAGATGAACAGATTCAGCTTCTGGGAGTTGTGGTATTGTATGAGTAAGTTCGGAGTGACAAAGAAGTATATGAAGGTGGGACAAGATATGTATGAGGACAGTGTGACAGCGGTGAGATATGCAGAATGACGGGTGGGTTTGCAGTAGAGGTGGGAATGCATCAAGGATCGGCTCTGAGTCCTTTCCTGTTTGCAATAGTCATGGACAGGCTGACGGACGAAGTTAGACAGGAGTCTCCATGGACTATGATGTTCAGGGATGACATAGTAATTTGTAGTGAGAGCAGGGAACAGGTCGAGGAGACCCTGGCGAGATGGAGGTATGCTTTGGAGAGAAAGGGAATAAATGTTAGCAGGAGCAAAACAGAGTACTTGTGCATGAATGGTGCAAGGTGCAAATGCAAGGAGCAGAGGTGTTGAGATTGAATGAACTTGGGGTGAAGTGTCCAAAGTAATGCTGAGTGCGGTAGAGAGGTAAAGAAGCGAGTGCAGGCAGAGTGGAGTGGGTGGTGTATAGTGGCAGGAGTGATATGTGATGGAAGAGTACCTGTCAGAGTGAAAGGTAAAATGTACAAGACAGAGGTGAGGCCTGCTATGTAATATGGCTTGGAGACAGTGGCACTGACAAAAAGACAGGAGAGGGAGTTGGAGGTGGCAGAGATGCGATTCTCTTTAGGAGTGATGAGGATGGACAGGATCTGGACTTTATTAGAGGGACAACGCAGGTAGGATGCTTTGGAGACAAAGTTAGGGAGGCAAGATTGAGATGGTTTGGGCATGTGCAAGGAGGGTTGAGGGTTACATTGGGAGAAGGGTGCTGGACTGCCAGGAAGGTGAAGAAGAGGAAGGCCAAAGAGAAGCTTTCTGGATGCCTTGAAGGAGGACATGCATATGGTTGGTGTGACAGAGGAGGATGTTCATGACAGGGCAAGATGAGGACGTATGATCCGCTGTGGTGACCCCTGATGGGAACAGCCAAAAGAAAAATAAGAATAACATAAACTCATCTCTGTCCTCCATTTCTCTTTCTTTTCTTATCCCTTCATACTAGCATTTCTCCTCTGTTCTCTTTGGTCTTCAACTGACACAGTATAAAGTTTGAAGCTTATATGTACTTCCGTGTGACGGCAGTCACAAATGTGACCTTTTGAAATTCAGTAATGTTGCTTTAAATTTATGTTGGAAACAAAGGTGTGTGTCATTTAACGTCCACATTACATTCTGTGAAACAGGACATGGTCCGAAATGGATGTTGGACCGGCATTACTGTAGTCACAGTAGTTTAGATATTTTACACATAGTGTTTCATTTTAAACAATAATATGAAACATAGAATGAAAGCATTTAGTACTGTATTTCACAATATAGTAATTCCTATTTTGTATATCGTGTATTGTATAATACGTGTGTATATATATACACACATACACACTTATACATATACACATATATACATATATAAACAGATTTTTATTTCTGATAATAATGCTTAAGACTCAGATGGTGAAGCAAACAGGCTTTGATCTGATGTACATGGAACGGTGCATACCTGTATACCAACAATAGTAAATCTAACGCAAGAAAAGCATTAGAGTGTATTACTTTTGTACACTTACAGTAGCAATAGATTGGTGCGGTGGCTCAGTGGGTAGCGCTGTCGCCTCACAGCGAGATGGTCCTGGGTTTGATCACAGGTGGAGCGATCTGGGTCCTTTCTGTGTGGAGTCTGCATGTCCTCCCTGCATCCGCATGGGTTTAGTCCGGGTGCTTTGGTTTCCTCCCACAGCCCAAAGACATGCACTAGGTTAACTGATTATGCTAAATTCTCCTCAATATATATATATATATATGTGTGTGTGTGTGTGTGTGTGTGTGTGTGTGTGTGTGTGACTTTTTTTTATATTACCTTGAGTGCTGATATAAACTTGTGTCTGTGGTTGAATGGCCATTGATACTGAAGAGCAACAATAGCTGCAGTTTCTATGTCATGGAGAATAACGAGGGCAAAAAGGGCCATTTTATCTGAACAGAGCCCCATGGCAAAGAGACCAATTAGGAGAAAATGTTCTTCACTGCAGATATGTTTATCTTGATTCACTCGAATCCTGCAGGGCTGTGCAGTTTCAGCCTCATGGGATAATGCTTAAACAAGTTGCCTATATCTGTCTGTCTATCTGCCTATCTATATATCCATCCATCTCTTTCACACATTTTGCATTTTTGCTCGAGCAGATGGTTTCTTGTAAAACACTGCTTTCCACTAAACACACTCTTCTAGAGGAAATTGTGTCCTAGTTCCACTTAGCTGGCTGTTTATGCTCCTCAGGAGAAATGCTCAGATGAAATCAACTTGGCATGGAAATAAGTCTGCAGCCAATTTCAGTTTACAGTGTGAAAACTTCTTATCTGTTTATTTCGGTCCAGCTTAATTTGAATCCATATTAAACACATTTGCTCCCGATTAGCCATTGGCAGTCGCTATTCGCTATGTGTTGTATTATTTCTCCTGCCAGACTAGCCACTGTGTATGTTTCATAGCTAAACAGATTAAGTATAGATTGTCCAGGTTAGAGCTCGTTTCCACCAAGAGAGCTGAAGGCTCAGATGACCTTGATTCTGTTCCAGTACAAATATGATATTTTCTCTGTGTATCAGAGGGAGTGGGGTACAGTCTAATAGTCCTTTGTGTGAATCACGTGAATAAGGAAGAGTGCTCTGTGTTTGACTTTTCTGTCGGGAACTGAAGCTGTTATTCAGGCATTACCGATATGCTAAACAAGAGCATGAAAACAAGCATTCACATATGCACCACTAGAGAGCTAGTTTTCCTCTTGTTCATCAATCAACAGCTCTTTGTTTCTCTCGCAGTCCCCATATTATTTTTTTTCCCGTCTATGAAAGGCTATCCAATTCCATTAACTCTGTGTAAAGGTCACTTAGCTCAACTCTGGCCCTAATGAAATTAAAGGCTTTATTTGTGATCCAGGTTAACAGCTCCTGCAAGCTATATCTGCATGTCTGCAAAGTTTTAACCCTTATGCAGAGCATGATTACATTAACAACATTCAACGAAACAATTGATATTGATATTGTATTTCCTGAGAAAGGATGTGATACATTAGCATATTTCTGACCACTGCATGTACAGCAATGGTGACAAACCATGATCACACACAAATTCATAGACTTCATACACTGTAACGTAAGATCAGTACACTCCGTAAAACAACATTTTCAGCCTTTTAATATTTGTGCATCACATGGCCTCCCTATGTGTGTTTGTCAGGCTTTAGCAATATAACCCAACTGCCAAACCAAGCTAGAAAGGCACTTGAGAATGTGGGTGTGGCCCAAACCAACTAGGCAGAGACAGAGATGGTCTTGGATTGCTTACAAGTGAACCATACTGTAGTTTTATTGCACTGAACACATCATTCATCCCTGATTTCACCCAACCGATGGACATAAACCAAACACACTATGTATAATATGTAATTGGTTTAGACAGGTTTGAATGAGTTCCAGTCTGGATATTTAGGATGAAGGTCCGATCATGTACCTTTTTTGACTACTAATTGTTAAAATGTAGTCAAATAGCTTGGTTAGATTAAGTAACTGACCATGCTGGATATGGGAACAAGATAGTTTCATCAGCTTGAGTACATTATACACTGCCTGCCCAAAAAAAGGTCACAACTTGGATTTAACTAAGCAAATAGGTAAGAGTTTCCCATCAGATAACTAGTGCATTGGTGATTATGTTTCAGCTGGCAACAAGTTATTTAACCCTAACTGAAGTGAGTAGCTTCTTATTTGTTAAACAACCATGTCGAAAGATCCTGTGGTTGTGGAAAAGATGTTTCCAAAGGGTCAAATTATTGCTATGCATCAAGCAGAGAAAACATCTAAGGAGATTGCTGAAACTACTAAAATCGGGTTAAGAACTGATCAACGCATTATTAAAAAGTGGAAGGACAGTGGGGACTCAGGGATATGTTTAATAGTGAAAGTAAGAGCATTTCCACATGCACAATGTGAAGTGAACTCAAGGGATTGGGACTTAACAGCTGTGTAGCATTAAGAAAGCCACATGTCAGTGAGACTAACTGCCAAAAATGGCTTCAATTTGCTAGGGATCATAAAGATTGGACTCTGGAGCAATGGAAGAAGGCCATGTGGTCTGATGAGTCCAGATTTACCCTGTTTCAGAGTGATGGGCGCATCAGGGTAAGAAGAGAGGTGGGTGAAGTGATGCACCCATCATGCCTAGTGTCTACCCTACAAGCCTGTGGGGGCAGTGCTGTGATCTGGGGTTGCTGCAGTTGGGCAGGTCTAGGTTCAGCAATGTTATGCCCAAAGACTACCTGAATATACTGAACGACCAGGTTATTCCATCAAAGGATTTTTTTCTTCCCTGATGTCACAGGCATATTCCAAGATTACAATGCCAGGATTCAGGCTCAAACTGTGAAAAAGTGGTTCCGGGAGCATGAGACACACATGGATTGGCCACCACAGAATCCAGACCTAAACCCCATTGTGAATCTTTTGGATGTGCTGGAGAAGACTTTGCACAGTGGTCCAAATCTCCCATCATCAGTAAAAGATCTTGGGAAAAACTCTGGACAGAAAAAAATGTTGTGACATTGCAGAAGCTTGTGGAAATGATGCCACAGCAAATGCTTGCCGTAATCAAAACTAAAGGCGGTCCAACAAAATGTTAGAGTGTGTGACCTTTTTTTGGCCAGGCAGTGTATTACAGGTATGCGCTGTTTAATGACCATTATATCAACAACCAAGGTCTTAACAATTAGATTAAATTGTAATAGGAAATAAAAACCTGTATTTTTGTAATAAGCTTCAAATGGTGTTCATAGTGAATGTGAACATATAGTGGATCCCCTAGAGGGCAGTGTTAAACAGAGGACACCTGTATAATGTAGTTATCTGGGACGGTTTTTGCGGACCGGAAGGCTTTGTTGATGAGTGAGGCCAACGTCTATTGTTCAAGCTGACAGAACTCAAATAACCACACTGTACTATTGTAGTGAGCAGTAAAGTATCTCAGAATGCAAAACACATTGAACCTTCAGACAGATGAGCTACAGCAACAGAAGTCCATGAAAGGTTCCAATTCTGTCAACCAAGAACAGAAAACTGAGGAAGTGACCAAGAACAGAAAACAGCTGAAGGCTGGGAAAATGGAGCCTGGTCTGATATATGAGAAATGATTGAGTCCATTGATCCAGGCTGCCTTTTGTCAACAGTCAGGCTGGTGGAGGTGGTGTAATGGAATGGTTTCTTGATCACAGCCAATTTTATTATTGCTGCTGACTATGTGCATCCACACAATTAACCCATCTTGTAATGACTAGTTCCAGCTTCTTGATGATGTACAATGCCAGAAATCAGTAGTCGTCTCGAGCAGGTTTCATGAATATGGCAATGAGTCCAGTGTTTTTCAGTGTACTTCTCAGTCACTGGATCTGAAACCATATCAAAATGTCAAACACGTCAATATATATGTGTGTATATATATATATACACAAACCTGAATAAATAAATGAGTGTGTGCTGTTTTCCTGAGTATAAATGTTTCATGTCTCACCCATAATCTTCAGTTCCAGCCTTATGGGAGACAAGCGTTTGAAAGAGTTGAAGCATTTATATGTACACTTGCATGTGTGTAACTTGAAACATGCTGTTCTGCTTTTTGAATATTAAAATGGGAAAAAAGCATGGCAGGGAATATCAAGGCTAGTGTATTTATATATATATATATATATATATATATATATATATATATATATATATATATATATATATATATATATATACATAGAATACAGTATATATATATATATATATATATATATATATACAGTATATATGTACAGTGGTGCTTGAAAGTTTAGAATTTTCTATATTTCTTCATAAATATTTCATAAAATCATCAGCAGATTTTTACACAAGTCCTAAAAGTAGATAAAGAGAACCCAAATAAACAAGTGAGACAAAAATATCATACTTGGCAAAAGTATGTGAACCTTTCCTTTCTGTATCTGGTGTGACCCCCCTGTGCAGCAATAACTGTAACTAAATGTTTCCTGTAACTGTTGATCAGTCCTGCACACCGGCTTGGGGCAATTTTAGCCCATTCCTCCGTACAGATCAGCTTCAACGCTGGGATGTTGGTGGGTTTCCTCACATTACCTGCTCGCTTCAGGTCCTTCCACAACATTTCGACTGGATTAAGGTCAGGACTTTGACTTGGCCATTCCAAAACATGAACTTTATTCTTCTTTATCCATTCTTTGGTAAAACAGCTTGTGTGCTTAGGGTTGTTGTCTTGCTGCATGACCCACCTTCTCTTGAGGCTCAGTTCATTTACATTTACATTTACATTTACAGCATTTAGCAGACGCCCTTATCCAGAGCGACTTACAATTGATACAATCTTACAATCCAAGCAATTGTGGGTTAAGGGTCTTGCTCAAGGACCCAACAGTGGCAGCTTTGGCTGAGGTGGGATTTGAACCCTGGACCTTCTGGTTCATAGTCCTGCACCTTAACCACTAGGCTACCACAGATGTCCTGACATTTTCCTTTATAATTCTCTGATATAATTCAGAATTCATTGTTCCATCAATGATGGCAAGCCGTTCTGGCCCAGATGCAGCAAAACAGGCCCAAACCATGATACTACCACCACCATGTTTCACAGATGGAATAAGGTTCTTATGCTTTTCCTTTCTCCAAACATAACGCTTTTCTGTTAAACCAAAAAGTTCTATTTTGGTCTCATCTGTCCACAAAACATTCTTCCAATAGTCTTCTGGCTTGTCCACGTGATTTTTAGCAAACTGCAGACAAGCAGCAATGTTCTTTTTGGAGAGCAGTGGCTTTCTCCTTGCAACCCTGCCTTGCACACCATTGTTGTTCAATATTCTTCAGTGTTCGTATAATATTTTTGTCTCATTTGTTTAACTGGGTTCTCATTAACCACTTTTAGGATTTTTGTGAAAATCTGATAAAGTTTTAGGTCATATTTATGCAGAAATATCGAAAATTCTAAAGGGTTCACAAACTTTCAAGCACCACTGTACCTTGATTTTCCCTACCATGCTTTTGTCCCCATTTAATATTCAAAAAGCGTAGCAGCATGTTTCCAATTACACACATAGAAGTGTACATATAAATAAATGCTTCAACTCTGTCAAACGCTTGCCTCCCATAAGGCTGGAACTGAAGATTAGGGCTGAGACATGAAACATTTATACTCCGGAAAACAGCACACACTCATTTATGTATTCAGATGAATGAATAAATTATACAGCACTCATTTATAAATGATCACTAATTAGATTCTCAGCTTTCAACTTTCACTCACTGAATTCAGAATGAGCTATGATACTTATATGTAGCAATATGCTCACAAGTCTTTGAGTGAGTCACCTGAAATCATATTCAAGCTGTTGTGCACTTTTTTAATTTAATCTAAACACCCAGTGAGCCCACAGAGCTCATGTTTCATTTCCAGTAAATGTAAACCCATATTGTTAAAAAGCAGCAAGTGCATACTGGTTAAAAATAAAAAAAACTTGAACTGCTGCTTTCAGTATCTGCACCTGCATTGGGTGCCCCACGAGTGGTGTGCTGACACTTGGTTGGATCTTCAGAACATGCATAGATTTACTGAATGCTGCATGAATTTAGAAATGCTGCACAAATTTAAAGCTGAGCCAATCCATGGCTCAATGCCGTGGCATTTTCATTCCAGAAAGAAATGCCACAGAAGGTAATTGGTAATTGTTCATCCTCTGTGTATGTGCTTTAGAAAGACAAATGTAGAAACAGAAAGATAAAAGAAAATGTTTTTTCAAAAGAAATGAAACAAGCAAATTTGAAAATGAAATGAGTTTAAAAGGAAGCAAGCCATAAAGAGAGAGTTCTGATATGAAAACAAGCAAGTTTAAGAAGCATATCAGCTTGAAAGGAGTTGGAAAAGGAAGAAAGCTATAAAGTTTGTTCTGAGATCTCTGAAATGAAGAAATAATACTACAGACTGAAATCTGAAAGAGTAATAAGAATTAACTTTGATTAGTGGGAAGACGAAAGCTACATAGAGTGATAATCAAGTTGGAAAGAGAATGTACGTGTTTAAGAAATTAACCTGGTGAAGACTTACAGGAAATGTTTGACCTCTGTCGTTGCCAACAAAGGTTATGTTACAAAGTATTGAATTGAACTTTTGTTATTGACCAAATACTTATTTTCCACAAACAAAATTCTTTAAAAATCCTACAATGTGATTTCCTGGATTTTTTTTCTCATTTAGTCTCTCATAGTTGAAGTGTACCTATGATGAAAATGTCAGACTTCTCTCATCTTTCTAAGTAGAACTTGCACAATCAGTGGCTGACTAAATACTTTCTTGCCCCACTGTAAATATACACTGGCGGAGTTGAATTTTCTGTATGAGAACACACACACACATACACTGTCACATTGGGGCACCCATGTTTTGCTACCAAAGACCCACTCCCCTTGACCTGGGAGAACTCCAAAACTCAGGAGGCAGTAGCCCTTCATGTGGCAGAACACAGAAAGTGAGTGAGTATCAGACAGTTAGTATCTGAACTCAGTCCTAACATGGAAAATGCCAATGACTGGCATCGACCAGTGGGGAACACGTACATATACTGGGATCTGCTGTCTGGTGGAATGGAGACACGAACTGGATGGCCTTGCCCTAAAGAGAGGTAACACGTTATGCCCTTGTGCAATCCAACCAACATGATAAAGTTGGTAAAGGTGTGGTTCCCAATGCTTAACCCTTTTTGTTAGTGTCTGTGTTCTGCCTCACCTGCATCTTCCAAAATCTGAGTTTAAGAGTTCCTCAAGTCGTGGGGGCTGGGTTTGTTTTCGCACGAGGTGACCAGTGGTGCCTCTACATGATACATACCATTAGCATAGACTGGAGCAACATTGACTCTTCTTTCTGTAAACAGCTACACAAGACATAAATATTTAAGGAATCAAGGGGAAAGGCACTAATTAATTTATCTATCTTTTTAATTCCAGCTAATTTCATGACTAATTATTTGCTGCTGAGACCATTAGAAGCTTAATAGTTTGCAATTGGATTTGGTCCATTAGGATCATTTTTTAGGAGTAGGAGTGGTCAGTTCTATGTGTGTGTATGTTAGGGAGGGGGCTCATGTTTATTTAGCATTGATATAAAAACTTGACATTTTGTACCTTGTGGGGACATTTCTGTTAGATTACTAAGGTTAAGGTTAGGATTAGGTCTAGCATTAATTAGCTACAGTAATCATTAAGTGATTATCCAGCAGGATAGTGAGACAAACGTGTGTCTGTGTGTGTGTGTGTGTGTGTGTGTGTGTGTGTGTGTGTGTGTGTGTGTGTGTGAGAGAGAGAGAGAGAGAGAGAGAGAGAGAGAGAGAGAGAGTGACATACAGAGAGTCTTGAAGAGTGTTGTTAAGATTTTGAGCGTTTTGTTAGCCTCGGGTTCAGCTTATCACTGAAGGTCAGCATCAGAATGCCTAATTAGGCAAGTAGTGGTGGTGGTGGGTGGGTGGGTACGTGTGTGTGATGTGTGTGTGGTTTAGAAATGCAAAGCTGGAGTTGGATATGATGCTAATCTAGCCCCGTGCTCAGTTCAGTCCACTGCTGAATACAAAATTAATACAGAGGTTTCTCTCAGGAAAACTGCTTTAACAGTTGTGCAGTAGTTCTAGTATGGTGTTGTGTATCTCTGTACAACACACTGCGTATCTGTGTAGTGAAAACATTAATAAGGAAACAAACATAACAAGCCAGCAATGTACTAATGAAGACCATTATATTATGGTCTGTATTGCATTGCTTCTAATAGTTCACGTTCAACCAGCACTTTACTAAAATCCTTGTGTGTATCACAAGAAAGTTTATCAAGTTTAGTTTGTCAAACCAAAACATTCACCTTCTGACTTTGTCACAATCCATATAAACTTGGAAAAACACATGAATGACCGGCGGTGTTGTTACTACTGTATGTTAAAACAATAGTTAGTATGCAGTGTATTATTAAAATATTTGGGATGCTGCTAATCTAAGCTAACCAGTCGCCTGGCTACTTATACAGTAGCTAGTTAGGAATGAACGTAACACACAAACACAGGTACAGTGGTGCTTGGAAGTTTGTGAATTTTCTATATTTCTGCATAAATATGACCTAAAACATCATCAGATTTTCACACAAGTCCTAAAAGTAGATAAAGAGAACCCAGTTAAACAAATGAGACAAAAATATTATACTTGGTCATTTATGCATTGAGGAAAATAATCCAATATTACGTATTAGTGAGTGGCTAAAGTATGTGAACCTTTGCTTTCAGTATCTGGTGTGACCCCCCCTGTGCAGCAATAACTGCAACTAAACGTTTCCTGTAACTGTTGATCAGTCCTGCACACCGGCTTGGAGGAATTTTAGCCCATTCCTCCGTACAGAACAGCTTCAGCTCTGGGATGTTGGTGGGTTTCCTCATATTAGCTGCTCACTTCAGGTCCTTCCACAACATTTCAATTGGATTAAGGTCAGGACTTTTGGCTTGGCCATTCCAAAACATGAACTTTATTCTTCTGTAACCATTCTTTGGTAGAACAGCTTGTGTGCTTAGGGTTGTTGTCTTGCTGCATGACCCACCTTCTCTGGACATTCAGTTCATGGACAGATGTCTTGACATTTTCCTTTAGAATTCTCTGATATAATTCAGAATTCATTGTTCCATCAATGATGGCAAGCCATCCTGGCCCAGATGCAGCAAAACAGGCCCAAACCATGACACTACCACCATCATGTTTCACAGATGGGATAAGGTTCTTATGCTGGAATGCAGTGTTTTCCTTTCTCCAAACATAACACTTTTCTTTTAAACCAAAAGTTCTATTTTGGTCTCATCTGTCCATAAAACATTCTTCCAATAGCCTTCTTGCTTGTCCATGTGATTTTTAGCAAACTACAGATGAGCATCAATGTTCTTTTTGGAGTGGCTTTTCTATCTTCTGCTTGTATTAGAAATATGCCCTGTTGATGAGAGTTTAACAGAGAATGGCCAGATTGGTTCGAGCTGACAGAAAAGCTACGGTAACTCTGGTAACCACTCTCTACAATTCTTGTGAGCAGAAAAGCATCTCAGAATGTACAAAACATTGAACTTTCAGGCAGATGGGCTACCACCTCAGAAAACCACGTCAGGTATCAATTATGTCAACCAAGAACAGAAAACTGAGGCTGCAGTGGGCGCAGGCTGACCAAAACTAGACAGTTGAAGACTGGAATAATGTATTCTGCTCTGATGAATCTCAGTTTCTGCTGATGCACACAGATTGTAGAGTCAGAATTTGGAACAGTCAGCATGAATTCGTACACTTACATTTACAGCATTTCGCAGACGCTCGTATCCAGAACAAATTATAGCAGGCCTTTGCATTCTTTTTAGTAGACATTACCTCATGCTTGTATAAATTAGCAGCAGCCCAAGAACACCATCCAACTAAAACCCTGTTAGAACTTGAAGTACTTATAGGCACAAATAATCTTAAAGGACAGGAAGAAATAAGTTTTGTTTTTTTGGTAAATGTGTAAGTGCAGTTCCATTTTTCACTTGAGTGCTGAGGGAAGAGATGAGTCTTTAGTCACCATTTGAAAAGTGCAAGAGACTCAGCCAGAGTTCATTCCACTTCATTAGTGCCAGTACAGACAGTCTTGATGCTTGTATTCCTTTGATCTTGAGTGGTGGGTCCAGTCGAGTCAAGCTTGTGTCTTGAATGGTATGAGGTACAGAGTAGAGTTTAGAGCCTTTAGGCAAGAAGGGGCTGATCCATCTTTGGCTTTGTAGGCGAGCATCAGGGATTTTAAATCAGATGCGGGCAGCTACAGAGGGCCAGTGAAGTGGAGTGACATGAGAAACCGTTCCTAAACTGAAAACCAGGCATGCTGCTGCATTCTGAATCAGTTGCAGGGATCTGATTGTACACATGGGAAGACATGCCAGAGTTTATTGCAGCAGTCTAGTTTTGATACAACAAGAGACTGCACAAGCAACATAGACCCAGCCTGCCTTGTGGAGTACAACAGTCCTGTATGGTGGAAGTGTTGTAATGCTGTGGGAAATGTTTTCATGAGGGGCAGCACAGTGGGTAGCACTGTTGTCTCACAGCGAGAAGATCCTGGGTTCAGTTCTAGGTGGAGTGGTCTGGGTCCTTTCTGTGCGGAGTCTGCACGTCCTGTCTGTGTTTGCATGTTTTTACTCCAGGTATCCAGTTTCCTCCACAGTCCAAAGACATGCGTGGTAGGTTAATTGTTGTCTGTAAAGTGTGTGAATGTATGTGCCCTACGATGGATAGGTGTTCGGTCTAGGGTTGTTCTTGCCTTGTGCCCTATGCAAGAAGGTGAATGAATGAGTGAATTATTGTTTTTCATGGTAGACTTTGGCCCCTTTAATACCAATGGTGAAATCTGTAGCACAAAGAATCGAGGAGAGCAAAGGGAGGGACTACCTAGTATTGTATAGCATTCCTAATAATGTGCTTGGTGTGTGTACTCTTGTAACTCGACTAAACCTCTGAACTCGACCTTCTGAGAAATTTTATGAAAAACATCTTCTAGAACTCCTAGGGAATTCCAAGAACAAGGAAGTCCTAGGGACCTTAATCCCAATTCAGCAGATGTACAGTTGTACAGTTTCTCTACGTTTTAAATAAGATCTCTGTAGTATTTTCACAAAATTAAACAGCAAACATAAAAATCAGCTGGTTTAAGCTGAAACACATGAACTAGTAATCATTTTATTGGTATTAGTGCTCGAACAGTGCAAAACAAACAAGCTGTGGAAACTGTGGTAGTGCCCATGCTTGCTCACTTTGTATTGTGAATGCACTGAGGTGGCTAATGGTGCAATTTAGAGTTCTGACTTTTCAGTTCTGAGGTAAGATGAACACACCATTAGGCTGTTAGGTTGTTGAGTTTATAATCAAGTCTATTTGATATTAAGGTAAAATGTGATAAAAAGGAAAGAACTGAAGAGAGTATGTGATAATTCAGACATGCCTTTTCCTTACACTGATAGCTATGAGCCTCATTTATTTGTTACATTAGTCTTAGCGTTGCTAAACTTACTGTGTATGCTATCTGCATTTTAGAAAAATTGTATACATTTCATTTCAGGCCAAACTATCCCTTTACACATTAGTTTGCCAAGGTTGGCCTACTAGATCATATATCAAAAAAGCAATCAATCCCTCATTCATTGGTGCTGAGTTACAAAAACAAGGGACATGTTAGATCAGATATTAGCAGCCCATCTGCAAGTATGATTGAGGACCTGATTTGAAAACAGTCCAACATAATGCAAACATATAAGTGCCATAAAAACCTCCTAGCAATATCATAAATGACAAATCAAGCATTTTGCTCAGTACTTGTGTGCTGTTTGGTATTTGTCCATAAAACAAGCCACAAAGATGCTGTTGAGAATGAAAAAGACTAGATGGATAGACACTGCCCCCTTGTGGTTATAAGGGGAAGCACACGGTATGCATCGTCATCCTTTGTTATCGGTAGAACTCACCACAGCGGATGTGATCCACATATTAGATCGGGCTCAGGTTTTACGCCGGATGCCGTTCCATTTTATCCAGTTTTGGGATAATCTGGTCAGTTAAACTGGGATAATTTAGAGAGACCAATTGATCTAATGCATGTATTCAGACTGTGGGAGGAAGCCAGACTACCTGGAGAAAGCCAAACATGGACATGAGGAGAACATGCAAACAACACACAAGTAGAGTCCAGAGCAGGAATTGTAGGATGATAGCCATACTGAATGCGTTTGTTGGAGTTGTCATGATTTTGACTATGTACGCATCCATTTGTTTTCAGCGGCAGTAGCACACAGTATGGCAGAGAGTGAGACTCCCAGCGATAAACATACCCTCCACACAGGCCTGATCCTGGCCATGCTCATGCTGGTGCTGGTTCTAGTGGGAGTGGTGCTGGTGTCCATTTATGTCTACCACCATCCAAGCTCTGCAGCCAGCCTCTTCTTCATTGAGGTATATCACACACTATACACACAGTAATGCATAAACTATGTGATTTGTACTACAGAAAGCATTACCTTATCAGTAATTGACATTTGGAATGAATGTCCGTATTAGGTTTGGGCTTTCATAACAGATATCACAAAAGCAAGTACAGGTATGCCCCATTTAAGGACCATCTTATTGATGTCCATTTGCTTTAATGAATGATGCCTTACTAATTATAATAAATTACAATAGGAAATAA
The DNA here is from genome assembly GCA_025084515.1 of Ancistrus triradiatus. Lineage (NCBI taxonomy): Eukaryota > Metazoa > Chordata > Actinopteri > Siluriformes > Loricariidae > Ancistrus > Ancistrus triradiatus. Next base: position 229,591 of record JAJAGP010000368.1, on the reverse strand, counting down.
AAATCTGTCTTTTAATTGTGTGTTTGCTCGCTTGCTCATTTGGACTAGGGACTGCTCTAACTCGGTTTGTGTGTTTAGAGACATTTTTTTTTATATAAGTTAGTCGTGTTTGACATGCCACTGTTTATTTGTAACATGCTTTAAATTACTTTTATAAGCAAGTACCTGTATATTTTCTCTAACCTGTAACTATATAATCTGGTTCACATTCACTCATTGAGTCTCTGTTTCATCTGGTTGATTTTCTGTCTATCAGTGCATTTTTGGCTTCTGTCAAACAAAAGTAATCATACCATCCTCTTAAGTGTTATGGCTTTCCTCTACATGGGGTCATAACAGTACATTTCTGTATTTTTATAATTATTGTGAATTTCCACAAATTACAAAAGGTTTAGCATGTGTATAACAATTTAAGCGTCCACTCGTGTTGTCAAGTCAAGTCAGATTTATGTATGTAGCGCTTTTTACAATGGAGCATTGTCTCAAAGCAACTTTACAATTTCAGATTATCTCCTAATAACTACGTCCAATCCCAAATTGAGCAAGCCTAGGGCAACATTGGGGAGGAAAAACTCCGTAAGTGTTATGAGGAAGAAACCTTGGGAGGACCAAGACTCAAAAAGGGACCCAACCTCCTTGGGTGGCGTAGATGATAAATCTAAGAATGAAACTAAAGTCATGGAGTCATACTTCATATAAAATGTGAAATATGCACATCGGCATTAAGTAGTCCGATACACAGAGTCATTCCAGGACCCTGAGTCTAAGCAGGAAAGTCCTTGGCGGCACTTCTTCCCCAGCCAACCGGAGGAGGGAGAGAGTTACTGCCCTCTGGTGTGGCCCTGGCATGGTGGGACTGGAGCTGATGATGGAAGCAGCTTGAGTGAACCTGAAGTGGATGAACATCATGTGTGGGACAGGAACTGGTACAGGAACACAGCTCGGAGAGAAAGCAGAAAATGTAATTAGTTATTGATTAAGAGCACAGTGTCTATTAACAATCATATGATGTTTGCAGATGACATTGTGATCTGTAGTGAGAACAGGGAACAGGTAGAAAAGAACTTGGAGAGGTGGAGGTATAATCTAGAAAGGAGAGGAATGAAAGTCAACTGTAGTAAGACAGAATACATGTGTGTAAATGAAAGGGAGGCAGGTGGAACAGTCAGGCTACAGGGATCAGTGGTCACAAAGGTCCAGGAGTTCAGGTACTTGGGATCAACTGTCCAAGGAAATGGGGAGTGTGGAAAGGAGGTAAAGAAGAGAGTACAGGAAGGATGGAGTGGGTGGAGAAGAGTGTCAGGAGTGCTGTGTGACAAAAGGGTCGCAGCAAAAGTGAAAGGAAAGATTTATAAGAGAGTAGTGAGACCAGCCTTGTTGTATGGGTTAGAGACAGTGGCACTGACAAAGAGACAGGAAGCAGAGCTGGAGGTAGCAGAACTTAAGATGTTGAGGTTCTCTTTAGGAGTGTCTAGGGTGGACAGGATTAGGAATGAGATCATCAGAGGGACAGCACAGGTTGGAAAATTGGGAGACAAAATCGAGAGGGAAGACTGAGATGGTTTGGACATGTGCAGAGGAGGGATAGTGGATATATTGGTAGGAGGATGTTGGAGATGGAGCTGCCAGGCAAGAGACGGAGAGGAAGAGCAAAGAGGAGTTATATGGTAGTGGTAAATGAAGATATGCAGGGAGTTGGAGTGAGAGTAGAGGACGTGGAGGACAGGGTGAGGTGGAAACGTTTAACTCGCTGTGGTGACCCCTGATAAAGGGAGAAGCCAAAAGAAGAAGTCTATTAACAATCACTGATGCCATGTGTAGCATGAGACTCCGGCAGCATTAGCTATAGCAGCATATCTAGAAAGAGGAGAACTGGAAGGTAACACTACCAAGAGGGATCACATGAGACATCGGCAACCCCACGGGAGGCAGAAGACAGCAACCCAACGTCTCTGATCACCATAAGACTTTTTGACTATGAACCCCCAGCTCTGCCCCTAGTCTAAGGCAAGGATGCACAAGTCTAGATCTAGTTGGCTGAAGCCCAGTTCACTCCCAGGTAAAGGACAAGGCAGGCAGGCCAGACATGACTTCAGACTCCAGCTCCAGTGACCCAAGTCATGCATCCCGGTCTAAATCTAGTCAAAAGCCTGTGTGAATAGGTATGTCTTTAGCCTAGACTTAAAAATTTGGAGAGTGTCTGAGTCTTGAACTACAGTGGGAAGTTTATTCCATAGTTGAGGGGCCATGTATGAGAAAGCCTTTCCACCTGCTGTGACTTTTTTAATTGTAGGAACTAAAAGAAGTCCTGCACCCTTCGAACGAAGTAGAAGTAGTTTTCAGAAGTATCTCTGACGCATTTACGTATAGTTTGCAAGCAGTTTTCTTGTGAAATTACGCTTTATATTTACATTACAGTAGCATAAAAAGACTATGTGACTATGGTGTGAATTCGCTCAATGCTGTTTCACAGCAGTCCTTAAACAGCACAGAACTGCTTGCAGTAGTATAGTTTGTAACATGAGTGACAATGTGAACGCACTTCATGTGTTTCTGCAGAGACGACCAAGTCGATGGCCTGCAATGAAGTTCCGCCGTGGTTCAGGTTTTCCGGCATACGCTGAGGTCGAGCCCGTGGTCCAGGAAAAGGAGGGTTTCATTGAGTCCGAGCAGTGCTGAGATCATGACTTGTAAGGTCCTGATTCCGTCTTTATCTTTTATCATCCAAGATAAGAACTGAAGTTTCTCAGTTTCATCAACCTTACACACAGGAAACAATACAGATAGTAAATTGTTACTAAGACGAACCTGACGATTGACCATTAGTAGCACATTCCTGAAACTTGATCAAATGAGCCACCAGAAGAGATACTGAAAAGGTTTGGAGGTTTGTTATTCATCTCTGAACTGCAAAATGGGCTCGATATCTACACCGGGAATAGCACTAATAACCCTAGAAGCCACAATTCCTCTGAAATTATTATGGAGTATCCTGTTATAATTGGAATCAGAGTTTTACCACAACAGCAACTCTTTCATGGGGATGTTCAAAACCACTTTTAAAAAACGTTTGCACCTTCAGATGGCTAGGTGAACTTCTGTCTTTATATCTTTGCAATGTGTCTTGGGTGTAATTTTTTATGTTACTCTTTTTCTATAATTTCCCAGATTTGGGTTCTTTGTTTTGGAGTAATGGTTATGGAACTTGTAAATTTCCAATAGATTTTTCAGTACAGTTACAAACATACCGGTATTGTGCTTTTATTTTTCTCCTACAATTGGGAAAGCCTTGCACAATATTGCGCAACTTTGCCATGCATAGCACTCAACCATATTATTGCACAGACGCACATATATTTTTATTTGTTGGGTTTTATGTGTGTTTCTAATGCAAAGTTACAAGACAGGTGCTTGTGTATCTTTGTGCTCTGTATGTGTGAAAACGGGTATCGGTCTGGATGCATTCCCTTGTTGATTTCTATTTTGGGCTAGTTTCGTTTTCCTAATTGAAAATTCCTTACATCTTGCTGCAGCTTGTACTGATTTGAGATCTATTTAGCTTGATCATGGCACATGCAGCAAAAGGTTCTGAGATACAGATACCTGACCACTTAAATTAGAATATGTATTTGATACACATCTATATGTCATTACTTATATAAATATATAAGTATGTGTTCTCATAATATGAGTGGAAAGACGTTTTTAGAATAAAAGGTTGTAAAAGGATTCATTCTGTTTTCCATCCATTCAGATTTCTCTTTTTGTAGTGTTGGTACTAATAAATGCTAATCATTTCAATAGCAATATTACATTATAAGTTGTTCGTTTTATGCTGTTACATAACCAACTATAACAATAGCAGATACTAGTTGTTCTTATGATCGCATGATCAAGACCAAAGATCCATACTGCTGCATTAGAACTACTGTTTCCTGTCTTTCTCCATCAAACACCTGCACACACAAGATGGTGAACATGTGCGCTTATCGATCACTTTATTAGGTACACCTCTTTGTTTCTACATGCATTGCCCATTTGATCAGTTCCACTTACCATACAGATGCACTTTGGTGGTCCTGTGGGGGTCCTGACCATTAGAGAACAGATTAAATGGGTAACAAAGTATGTACATAAACAGTTGAACTACAGTCTGTAATGGTAGGACTATATGGAAAGTGGAAAATGATGATTGGAAAGGTGACTGTTGTTTGAAAGCCTACCTACTTCCAAACAGTTGCCCAAGAGGTGTGTAGCAACTTGCTTTATGTGAGCTACCTTTTGAATTACAACACCCAGGCTAGCAATAAATAAATCAGTTGGCAGATATGGATGAGATCAATTAAATGTGGCAATACTATTTATTGGTATGGCAACTCCATTTAATTGTCCGGGCTTTAGATTGTCGCATTAAGATGTTTAGTAAGACAGATCTATACCCTGTGATGTATAAAGCAGACTCTCTGACTTCCTTCTGGTAAATTTCAATGACAACTTTATACAAATAATATTAATACAAAGTCCCACCAGATCTTTCTGGCCCACTTTAACCCATTGCATACACAGGTACATTCACATTGTGTAGAGAGAGCCTCTACATTTGACTCAGCATTTGACCATGATCAATAAGTGCAGGGTGATAGTATAGTAACAAACTATACCAAATACATTTTATTTGCATATATTTTATCCCACTTACTTACAGTAAACATTTACAACCTGATCTATGTGTGTGTGTTGAATCCTTACAAGAATATCTATTTTGTGACATAATAATAAGAATAGATGTTTTCACATATGCGGACAACTGTGTGTTTAACAGCAGCCAGTGCTCTAAAAACAGACAAGCACTGAGATTTTTGATAATCAGACACAAAGAACCCAGTGAGAGCTACTGGAAATCATGACTCTGTAACTGTGTGCTCGTCTGTAACTACTGTCATTTTGATTACATTTTAAAACAATAAAGTTGTTTAAACAAGGTTGCCTGCCTGCTGTGTTTAATGTATTACATTTACAGCATTTAGCAGACGCCCTTTTCCAGAGCGACTTACAATCGATACAGTCTTACAATCCAAGCAATTGTGGGTTAAGGGCCTTGCTCAAGGACCCAACAGTGGCAGTTGTCAGAGGTGGGATTTGAACCCAGGACCTTCTAGTCCATAGTCCTGTACCTTAACCACTAGGCCACCACAGTCCCAAGGTATTACATGACCAAGAGTATGAAGACAGTCTTTATAATTATTGGATGGCGCTAAACTATATAGACAAAAGTTTGTGGACACAACTTCTAATTATTGTGCTCTGCTGTTTCAGCAACACTCACTTATGACACATTCATAATATAAAGCAGACATTTCTAGATTCTCCATAGACAAACAGTGGCAGTAGAAGGGTTAGTATTGAATACCCCAGTGACTCTCAACACATTTATAGGTTTCTGTTTCTAACAAGTCATCAACTTTCTGCCCTGCTGTCCTTAAACAAAGTCCATAGAGAATTGTTTGCATTTACTTGCACCTTGACCTCAACTTCATTAGGCCTCTTGAACATGCACTGGAATACCAAAACTGAGCCAGGGTTTATTTTCTAACATCAGAAGCTGACCTCACTGTCATGTTCTAAAATCTGGTGGAAAGCCCTTTTAGAAGAACAAAGGCTGTTGTAGCAACTAAGATGGGGCAAACTCCATACTAACACCTGTGTTTGGGATGTACTTTTTTGGGTGTCAACAAACTTTTGTCTTTACAACCTATTTCAGCCATACTCACTGCTAACAGGCTCAAAATATGAAGTATATTGCCATGGAACCTCCATAGACAAGTAGTGACTGTGGTAGCCTAGCGGGTAAGGTACTGGACTATGGACCAGAAGGTCCAGGGTTCAAATCCCACCTCTGCCAAGCTGCCACTGTTGGGTCCTTGAGCAAGACCCTTAACCCACAACTGCTTGGATTGTAAGACTGTACCAATTGTAAGTCACTCTGGATAAGGGCATCTGCTAAATGCTGTAAATGTAAATGTAGTGACAGTAGAATGGTCTGTATTTTCATTTATAGCAAATCTTATTCTGAACTTAAATCTATTTTAAAAAACTGAGTGGGTAATGATTTTCAGCATGGCACTGTGACAGGATGTTACCCTTCCAACTAGTTCCAACAAAACTTCAACCCACTCAAACAACTCTGGGTTGAAATTGGACACCAATTGCATGTCTGAATTACAAAACGGGATCACACCGCATTGTCATAGGACTGTAACATTTGCATTTGAAATAGAAAACATGATTTAACTGAGAGTGGAACTGATGAATAACTATAGCTAATAAATAATTAAGAGAAATAGTTATTGGTCTGTGGTGTGGACTGTATACATCGTTATGCCCTTTAACACTCCTAAATGTGTGTGAGTACCTTAACTAAGTCTAAAGTTACAGACTTTAACAAAGTGTTGGGCTACCACAGCAGCTTTCAATGTGCTTTGGCGTAGATCCTTCGAAAATATTCTCTCAGCTGGTGTTTATTGATATGTTGGAGAGTTCTGAAATCTGGTGACTGCAAAGGTTATAGCATATTGAAACACTCGCCAGTTTTTTTGACTGAAACTTCTGCCATCTGCACTCCAATAATTAACCCTCATTCAAAATGAAGTTGGTCCAAAATCAAGATTTGCTTAATTGAATCGTACCAGCTGGACACCTCTAAATTGTTATATTTCTCCACTCATTAAATCATGATTTTCCTTTCTTTTAAAACTCTAAGTCTCAAAAATAATATAAACTTCATCTACCAATTTCAGATGACACTAAGCAGTATTCTGCAGAGCTGAAAGAAACTCCAGCTCTCTAATTAACCTGACATGATATCAGGCACCACTTCCCTTACATTTCTGGTCAACTTCATTTCATTTGTTAATAAACATCCTTTCCTGCATTTCAGGCGTACAGCACATTCCAAAATATTTTTTGTACATATTTCAGTCCTACCTTGTTCTGATTTGGCTTGTTTTGCATTGTCTTGCGACGTCCCTGGAAAAGATGTCGTCTTCAAGGCAGCATACGTTGCTTTTAAATCTCAATGTACTTTTCTGCATTAATGCTGCCATCACAGAAGTGTAAATGACCTATGCCAAGGGCACAGACCCAACCCCATACCATGACAGAGCCTGGCTTTTGGACTTGTTGCTGATAACAATGTGGATGGTCCTTTTCGTCTTTGGTCTAGGGCACACAGAGTCAGTTTTTTCCAAAAAAGTTCAACGCCACTTCTGGATATGGTTAACGTAAGGCTTCTTGTTTGCACAACATAACTCCATACCGTAGGGCTTGACAAAGGTCCCTTGCCCATGTGGTTCTATCAGCTATTGATGAATGAAGTTCTTGATGCAGTGCCGTCTGAGGGATCAGAGATCACAGGCGTTCAGTTTAAACTTGCACCCTTGGCCTTGTGCACTGAAATTCTTTGTGATTCTTTGAATCTTTTAATGATATTATTCACTGTAGAGGGAGAAATAGGTAAATCCCTTCCAATATTTCTTTGAGGAACATTGTTTTTAAACAATTCAATAATTTTCTCACACATTTTTTGACATGTTTTGACAAACATTTTTTGCCTTTCCTGGATGCTTCTTTTGTACCAAATCATGATTACAATCACCTGTTGACATCATATCATTATTTAGTTGGTTTTATTTCATTACTAGCTCTAAATTGCCCCCATCCCAACCTTTTTTTGGACCATGTTGCAGGCCTGAAATACAAGAATGGATGTTTTTTTTTATCAAATTAAATGAAGTTGACCAGAAAAAAAAAACATGAAATATCTCAGGTTCATACTGTCTGCAATGAAGTAAGAGTAAATGTATTTTCCACACTGTCCCAACTTTTTCCAATGTGCAGTTCATAAGATTGGCTACTAACATCATGATTTAAAAATATCACGGGCATATTTTAGCTTAACTGAAGGAGGAGTCAACTGTGTAATGATCCTCCTATTCAAATGTTTATTCTGTAGCAGGTATCTGCTGGTGCCCTTCCTGGAGTTTAAGCATTTGCAGTCTTACATTCACCATGCATCTCTTACTGCATTTATTTTTTATGCAGATTTTTCTGATCTCTGCAGGTAAGTTCTACATGTTTGCATATATTGGCATTTCTTATGAATATCCTATTACATACAGATAATGTATGACATCTGTTTGGTTGATATGATTTTTTAACAGTGTACACTGATGAAGAGCTGCAGCAGAAGATTTTAATAACTAAACCTGCTACCAAGCTTGCTAGTATTGAATGCATATATTCCACAGAAAAAATTGCCAGTAATTACATTTACTGGTACCAGAAAAAGGACAGCGGACCTATACAGAGAATTCAGTCAGTCAGAATCAGTGACAGTTACATTCAAAATGAACCTGGTTTTGAGTTCTTACAATCAGGGAAGATATCAAATAAAATTATTTTGATAATCCCCAATTTAACGACAAAGCATTCTGCAATTTATTATTGTGCCGGTTGGAGCAGCACAGTGAGACTGGAGCTCAGAGCCCTGTACGAAATCTAATCTCAATCAAGTACAGTATACACAATCAATCTACAACCCCAAATCAGAAAATGCATTCAAGTTTGTTATCCATTCCTGCATTTACAGACCTGCACCACATTCCAAAAACAGTTGGGACAGAGGGCAATGTATAGCTAATGAATTTAAAAAAATGAAACAATGATGTGATTTCAAACAGATGATGTCTACAGGTGATTGTAATCATGATTATCCTTCAAGTTCAGTTCACCAATCTTTCATCCTGATAGAAATGCCCTAGGTGCCCTAGATATAGCACTGTAGATGCTGCACAATGCTGACTTGCTAATGACGAACTTCACTTGTCTGCACAAAACTTCAACCCACTCCAACAACTCTGGGTTGAAACTGGACACCAATTGCACGTCTGAATTACAAAATGCCATTCCCCTGCATCACTCATGCTCTTGTGCCTGAAAGGAATCACAGTCACACAGTTCCACAGTCTTCGGAGAAGAGTGGAGGCTGTTACAATACTATGCAAAAGTCTTATTAGATATACCATTGTTTCAGCAGTGGTATAACACCCATATATACTGGAATTATTCTCAGTCTCGTTATTAGAATACAACCAGAAGATACAGAGCACTTATATGCAGTATTAAAAAAATGGAAAAACTGCTTCTGTAGGCTACAGTGGCAAGTATTTAGTGTGACCACCCGTTACACTTGAGCAATTGCAACATCTGGCGGCTCCATCGGGTGCCAAGTTGACCCTTCTACAGAAGCTTGATCAGGAAAATTCTTTTGGAAGGAAGGGTAGCAGCCAAGCTACCATTATATCAGAAGGGGAGCAAGGTGAAAAGGCTATGATATGCTAAAGCTCAGAAAGATTGTGACGAATGAGTGATGAATCAGAGTTTGACATTATTGGATTCTTTCATTAACAATATGTCATATATGTTCATTAGACCATTACTAAAACAACAACTCTAATGGTGACCTAAGACTTTTGTACAATACTGTACATCAGCAAATGTAGATGACCTCTTTATTTATTCCCATGACCACCACAAACCTCAGTCATAGTGTCTCTGCAACGGATCGGACTTTAAAAACATACAAGGTTAACTCTCATCACATCAGGTAGTACACTTTATTGTTTTAAATTTGAGCCCCCTGGATTGAATGCCAAGGGTGAGATTTAATATTGTATTTTATAATATACTTTAAAATCCAATAATAATATAATGCCAAGGTTAAATATAAACCAGAGGATACACACTGCATTGCCATATGACTGTAACTTTTGAAACAGAATACATGATTTAACTGAGAGTGGAACTTATAACCAATAACTTAACAGAAATAGTATGGCTGTAACACTCTTAAATGTGTGTGAATACCTTAACTAAGTATAAAGTCACAGACATTACAAAACTGTTTGAAGGAGTTTATGCTACCACAGCAGCTTTCAATGTGCCTCATTAAATTATGATTTTCCTTTCTTTTAAAACTCTAAGTGTCAAAAATAATATAAACTTCATCTACCAATTTCAGATGAAACCCAGTGACACTAAGCAGTATTCCGCAGAGCTGAAAGAAACCCCAGCTCTCTAATTAACCTGACATGATATCAGGCACCACTAACCAAAGTATAAGACACAAAAGAGCACTGCATTTCGTAAACTGTAAAAATTTCTTAATCATTTTGCATGCATTTATTCAATAGAGTGACTTTTCATGGGCTGTGGTTGATTAGGGACTGTGGTAAGGTACTGGACTATGGACCAGAAGGTCCAGGGTTCAAATCCTGCCTCTGCCAAGCTGCCACTGTTGGGTGCTTGATCTAGGCCCTTAACCCACAATTGCTTGGATTCTAAGACTATGTAAATCGCTCTAGATAAGAGCGTCTGCTAAATGCTGTAAAATGTAAATGTAAAAAAATTAGTGATTAAGGTTCTGGACCATTGTGAATTTACATCCCAGGAAAGCCAGAGAACCACTGTTGAAACTTTTGTTTGCAGGTGCTCAGTTGCTTTGATTCTGACCCCTCTCCATGTTAAGGCACTGGGGATAATGTCAGTGGTTTCTCTAAAGTGACTTAGAAGTCGGGCAGTATGCCGTTCAAGCATAAATCAGTTATTTAAGGATGTTACAGATACCAGTTCTTTTCCCAGCTGACCATAACCAAGTGTGAATTTAAACCAGGGCACTAATCAGAACAGCTGGGTTAATGTAATCCTTTGGCCCGAATGAGATATTCAGTATGGATGAAATCCTTTATGAGAGTGACATATACTTGAGTTATACCAGTCACCACCTGATGTGTCCTGGACTCCGCATCCAACCCCATAGGATCTTCTTTAGAGTCAATACTTAAGCCCAATCAGTTAATGTGCTGCCAAGTTGCCAAGCTGGACTGTCACTGTGTTTTTGTTGTTGTTGTTGTTGTTGTTGTTTTACAGCATTTATTTTATAAGTTGTGGGATACATCCGCCCACCAGACATCACCATAGTCACATATTTTTTATATTAAACAATAATATTAACTAAAAAACAATATGAAAACATGTATTACTTGTGCTGTACAGTAATTCTTATCTTTGTATATTTTTGTAAACTTGAAACACACCAAAATGAAAAAGATAGCAGAAAGATATCAGGTTTTCATATGCCTTTCAAGACTGCAATTCTCTTTTATGTCAGCAGGTGTCACAAGGGTTCGCTCATAAAATGTTTCTGTCATTCAGACGTGAATTAAATGTATATGACAAAATTTGGTTTCTATTTTAATTATTAAGTCCTCGGCCATTACAGCAAACTGATGTTGATCGGCTGGACAATAAACGGCACACACTTGAAATTTCTATTTTTCATTTAATCACCTTAACATCATGGTTGACAAATATCACAGAGAAAATGAAATGAGCATTTTTGTGATATCCTGTGTGATGTATAATACAGTAAAAACAGTGCACACACAATAAGCATGGAGTCCCTATACATAAAACTGATATAGTGTTACTCCACGGGCATATTTTAGATTATTTTATATTATTAACTAAAGAAGGAGTCAACTGTGTAATGATCCTCCTATTCCAATGTTTATTCTGTAGCAGGTACAGTATCTGCTGGTGCACTTCCTGGAGTTTAAGCATTTGCAGTCTTACATTCACCATGTGTCTCTTACTGCATTTATTTTTTATGCAGATTTTTCTGATCTGTGCAGGTAAGTTTCTACATCTTTGCATATATTTGTACTGCTTATGAATATCCAATTACATACAGCTGTTTGGCTGAGATAAACTTTCTTTTTAAACAGTGTACACTGATGAAGAGCTGCAGCAGAATATTTTAATGACTAAACCTGCTACCAAGATTGCCAGTATTGAATGCATATATTCCACAGAATGTATTAATTACATTCACTGGTACCAGAAAAAGGACAGCGGACCTTTACAGAGAGTTCAAAGTGTGGGAATTGGTGACAGTTACATTCAAAATGAACCTGGTTTTGAGTTCTTAAAATCAGAGAGGAGATTAAATAAAACTCTTTTGATAATTCCCAACTTAACCGAAAAGCATTCTGCAATTTATTATTGTGCTTGTTGGAGCAGCACAGTGAGACTGGAGCTCAAAGCCCTGTACAAAATCTAATCTTAAAATCTCAAAATTCACAGCTCCTAACTGTTTAGTCAGTGTACATACAGTATACACAATCAATCTACAACCCCAAATCAGAAAAAGTTAGACAGTATGGAAAATGCATATTAAGAAACACACCGCGTTTCTTACATTTCCATTGACTTTTATTTCATGTAAAACAGTATGTACCTGAGATATTTCATGATTTGTCTGGTCAACTTCATTTCATTTGTTAATAAACATCCATTCCTGCATTTACAGGCCTGCAACACATTCCAAAAACAGTTGGAACAGGGGGCAATGTAGCCCTAGTAATTAATAAAAAAAACCCTAAATAATGATGTGATTTCAAACAGGTGACAAGTCAAGTCAGATTTATTTATATAGCGCTTTTTACAATGGAGCATTGTCTCAAAGCAACTTTACAAGTTTAGATTATCTCCTAATAACTACGTCCAATCCCAAATTGAGCAAGCCTAGGGCGACAGTGGCAAGGAAAAACTCCCTGAGTTATAGGAAGAAACCTTAGGAGGACCAAGACTCAAAAAGGGACCCAACCACCTTGGGCGGCGTAGATGATAAATCTAAGAACGAAACTAAAGTCATGGAGTCGAGGTTCGAATAAAATGTGAAATATGCACATCGGCATTAAGTGGCCCGGGTATGGTGGGGCTTGAGCTGATGACGGAAGCAGCTTGAGTGAAGCTGCAGCGGATGAACATCATGTGTGGGGCTGGAACTGGTACCGGAACACAGCTCGGAGAGAAAACAGAAGCAGCATAGCTAGAAAGAGGAGAACTGGTAGGTAACACAGCCAAGAGGGATCACATGAGACATTGGCAACCCCACGAGCGGCAGAAGACAGCAACCCAACGTCTCTGATCACCATAAGACTCTTTGACTATGAACCCCCAGCTCTGCCCTTAGTCTAAGGGAAGGATGCACAAGTCAAGATCACGAGGACCGAAGCCCAGTCCAGCCAGACCACCCACTCGACACTCCCGGCTAGCGGACAAGGCAGGCAGGCCAGACATGACTCCAGACTCCGGCCCCAGTGACCCAAGCCATGCATCCCGGTCTAAATGTAGTCAAAAGCCTGTTTAAATAGGTATGTCTTTAGCCTACCTTTAGGTGAATCATTATGTGCCCTAGGCAAAGGTCATTTACACTTCTGTGATGCACCATTAATGCAGAAAAGTACACTGGAATTTTAGAGCAACATATGCTGGCTTCAAGACAACATCTTTTCAAGGGATGTCCACGCATTTTTCAACAAGACAATGCAAAACCACATGCTGCACACATTACAAAGACATGGCTGCGGAAGAAGAGAGTATGGATACTGATCTGGACTGCATGCAGTCCTGACCTGTCCCCCATAGAGAATGTGTGGAGAATTTTGAAATGAAAAATGTGACGACGACAACTCCATACTGTTGCACAACTTAAGACATGTTTGCAGAAAGAAAGGGGCAAAATTACACCTGAAACAACGTCAAAATACAGTAGCCAAAAACAGGTAATAACACAGATAAGTTAAAATAGTAATGCTCAATATGCATGGTAAGAAATATGGTGATATTTTAACTAGCATTAAAAATGTCTGTGATTCGCGCTACAGTAGCCCTTCTGTTGGATTCAGACCAGACAGGATATGCTTCATTGCCTTTGCGCATTGATGAGCACAACACTGTTGTTTGTACTAACGTCTGTTGGTAGGTATGTAAGACATCTCATCGTGGGACTGTGGTGGCCTAGTGGTTAAGGTACTGGACTTTGGACCAAAAGGTCCAGGGTTCAAATCCCACCTCTGCCAAGCTGCCACTGTTGGGTCCTTGAGCAAGACCCTTAACCCACAATTGCTTGGATTGTAAGACTGAATTGTAAGTGAGCCCAACACGTCTGCTAAAGTCTGCTAAATGCTGTAAATGTAAAAAATGTAAATCTCATGCACTGACCCAATTATATGGCCATAATGTTTTGCCCTTGTCACTCAGGTTTTCACAAGGAACTCAGTTCTGAAGTCCCTTAATATTTAATGTCTTCTGATTTCCACACCCCTTGCATTTACAACTTTCATTCTTCTGAGAAGGCTTTCCACTAGAATTTGGCACATGACTGTGAGATTGGGCACTTATGCTGGTCAGTAAGCCCTAGCTCATTGGTAGCATTCCAGTTCATCTAAAAGGTGTCTGATGGAATTAAGGTGAAGGTTCTGTGCAAGCCAGCCAAGTTCCCAATCAACGTTGGTAAGCCATTTCTTTATTTCTTTTAGGAGAACATCGCAGAAAGAAGGGTGATGTGTTGAACTGATGTATTTGGGAGGTAGAAGCCTATGAAACGATCATATTGAGAGGCAGTGACAGTGAGCTGCTTAGTACAACACATTGTGCTGCCACCATTTGTCAATGGCGATTCCATGCCTGTATGCTTAAAATTATAAACCTCTATAAACCTCTGTCAGTTTTTCAACATGATGACTGCAAGATTTCACAGAGCTAGAGAATATGTTATATATTTATTTTTTATCACATCAGCATAAATGGCTTTTCATGAAAGGAGCATGGTTATGATGATACTAGTCAAACAAATTCACTTTGATGCAATTTAAAGGCACCAATTAACCTAACATGTCTTCAGAATTTTGGAGGAAACCAGAGTATCCAGAGAAAACCCACATCCACACAAGGAGCATATTCAAGATCACTAACTGCTTGCACCACTGTGCCACTCTATCAAAAATATGTAATGAGTACTCTTCTTGTTCACCTGTGTAATGTAGTGTAAGTTAGGAATTAGCAGAAGGAGGAGTAATCTGCATGGTGACCCTCCCATATTCATGTTCATTATGTAACAAGTACCTGCTGGTGCAGTCTTACGTTCACCATGAATCATTCGTGTTTATTATTGGTGCTGATGTTTCTGATCTGTGCAGGTAAGTTTTATGTCCATAAATATATTTGCTTTCCTTACTAAAGTTCTAACACAGCTATTTTTTTAACAGTGCACAGTGCTGTGGAGCTGCATCAGAAGATTTTAATGACTAAACCTGCCACCAAGCTCGTCAGGATAGAATGCACATATTCTTCACAATGTATATATTACATTCACTGGTACCAGAAGAGAGACAACGAACCCTTAAAGAGAGTCCAATATGTGGAACTCAGGGTTGAAAGCTACAAAAATGAACCTGGTTTTGATTCATTCACTTCAGAGAAAACAGATAATCAAGTTGCTTTGATAATCCCAAGCGTAACGACAAAGCATTCTGCAACTTATTACTGTGCCTGTTGGAGCAGCACAGTGAGATGAAAGATAAACATCATGTACAAAAACTGTACAAAGTTTTAACCACCATTAAAATGCACAGTTCCTTTACATACTTTATCACTTTGAGCCCCAATGTGAACATTAGTCTGTTAAAAAATAAAATAAAGTATAATTTATAAAACACAACAACAAATAAATAAAAGCTGCACTGGCCCAATCTGCTACTTATTGTTAATGAGTTTTATTAGTGACTTAGCTTCAAACTGTCAAATCAAATGTGAGTTTTCGGGCACCAGCTCTGGTATAGACATTACAGGTGCATTGTTAATACATCAAATAGAAATTAATTAGTGATCAGCATAATCCCTCAGTTCTTACGTGTGGTTATGCCAGAAAGATGTTTTTTAACATTTAATATTTGAGGTCGCAACACTACAGGACATTTTCTTAACCTCCTATTGTTACGGTTCGCCATAATAAAAGCGTGAAAACAAAAGTAAAAAGGGTTTAGGACCCAATTGCAGTTAGTTCCAGATGGAAGAGGTAAACCAAAATAAGTAAATGAAAAAACGAAATAAACAACAAATGAATAAAACAAAAAGAGAAGAATGGGTCCCCCGATAAAGCGGTAACTGAGGATTGATCTGTGGTCGCTGACGCCAGGGACAAACGCTCTATGCTCGCACCACGTGAGCGCTGATGCAAATAATCACACTAAAGGAAGGATAAGGTTATGGGCAAACGAAGGCGCCGCCCGATGTGGACTCAAAACCAGGATTAGAACTCTGATTGGGATAAAGGAAGGGGAAGAGCAGCAGAAAGGAAAACCCCAAACGGTTGCCAGCAACGCAATCTGAAAAGAAAGGGGAAAAATAACCGAAAAAGGCAACGGACGCAAACAATCGTCTGCGCATGTGCAGAACAGACAAACAGCAACTGCTGGCCAAGTTGAGTTCGGCAGAGCTCTGCAGCGCCGAGGAATGCCGAAGTGCGCGTCGGGTGCGCGTGCGCAGACCAAGGACTGCACACGGAGGGAGAGAGGATGCTATAGGGCGGCAGCGCCTTAGCAGGCCGAGATAGCGTTCAAAAAAGGGAATCGACGAGCGAATGGAGGAAGGGAATGAGGCGCGAGGGGAAGGTTAGTAGTGGAAAAACTGTCCCTTTCCTAGCGACTAAGCCCTACCAATTTTACCTCGAGCCTCTGATCTCTACACGGCTGACCCTCTTTGTAGGACCAGTCTTACAAGTGACCCTAAACGGGCACGAGAAGGGGGAACCTCGAAAGCGCGATGCACGAAGCTCACCAGCATAGCAAAAGGCTGAGAGCACACCAAGAGTAATCCAGGGTAAGGGCTCGACACCTGACAGAACCAAAGCGTGCTCTGAAATATCAACGCAGACAGGTGTCGCTAATATCGCAATCATGCAGCAATGAGCAGGTGCATGCGCGATCACTCTCCCTGTGGGGATCCCGGCGGGATAGCCAGGCCAACACTGACCTCTAGTGTCAGTTTGGAGGGATCCCCACAATGCTGGGGGGTCCTAACACCTATTGCCATGAAGTCTTTTCAGAGACTGGTGTTAGCACATTTGAAGTATACTCGTACAGATGTGAGTTCATATTCTATTACAAAATAACAAAGAAGTGGAGTATTCTTCTCTGACCTTCAGGATTATGTTACTGTATGTACATTCAGGAACAGGCCTGGACCATTGTTGGCCAGCAGAGTGCAGCAACACAGGGACCACTGGCATGGATAACCGAGGAGACTACATTTCTACAGTGCTTTCAACAGCTGCCTGTGAGTATTTTAAGCTGACAGAAAAAAACAGCTCAGTGCTCAGCTCAGCATTATTGCGCTAAAAATCTATGGATAGGAATTGGTCATTGTAATTGAAAAGAAAGTAAAAGAGAAGTTTATGATGAGGTAAAACAAAGAAGAGATATAAAATTCACAAGGAGAGCTGAAAAGCTGCAAAGAGATTTTATTTTAAAGAATTGGCAAGACTGTAACTTACTATAATAGATGTAAGGAGATCTAAGAAGTATAGAGAGATCTAAAGAGTCCTGGGAATACCTAAAGGGGCTTCAGAGGTATCTAATGATTAATGGAATCCACAGGTATCTAAATTGTTAATGTTTATGTTGAACTCCAGAAAGCAAATTTAAGAGGGTTTTTTAGATTTGAATGTGAAAGAGAGCTTGAAGCAGAAAACCAATATTTATTTGAGTTTGGGAGTTTGGGTATGGTCTCAGACTTGATTTGTTGTTTTTTCCTTTATTTTCCATTTCTAGAGCTGGGCCACCATTTCAAGTTTCTCCCTGATTGTAGGCACCATTTAGAGAGTTCTCCTGTTCCTGTTCTCCTGCTCTGCTGTGTAGTAGGACACACGCCTCATGCACATGAGATTCCGTCCATGGGATATTTATATTATGGGAAGCATGTGCTGCTGTCACAATGTCTGAATAATCAGCATTCTCAGCACAGACCAACAAAGTAAAGAACTACAAATCAGTGTGAGTAAACATTCCAAGACATTGTGATGATACACTGTGATGCTGATTTTTATAGATGAAGATGAACCAAACATTGTTCCTCTTACAAACTATCCAACCCCCAAAGTAGAAAAAGTAAGTAAGATGGAGATAAAAACTGTGAAGGGAACAGAAGGCTACAAGGAGAAAGTAGAAAACTTTGTCAAGGAGAAAGTAGAAAATTACTTGTATTCCTTGGTAAAGGATTGCATTATGTTATGTAATGATTGACACTGAAAAGATGGTATTTGTATTTTACTATCTTGATAACCAGGAATGGAAAAGCACCAATAGCACACAAATGTCTTCACATAAATGGATAAATGGAATGTTTTTAATGGTAGGATTTATTCAGATCTTGTTTTTTCTCTTGGGCAGGTTCATCTGGGGTCAGAGAGACTCTGTTCATATGAGAAATATTTGCTGTATTTCTGCACTGTCTCTGCCTGACTGTACAATAGTTCCAATCAAATAGCTGTGCTGATGCATCATAATTCTGATAAATAGGTTAGTAATAGTTGTAATACTATATATACTGTAGTATTTTGTTATGGGATTATAGTCCTTTTTCTATTGGTCTTCTTGTAATTATAATTTTACCAGCTATAAATGATCATATATTATCATATGCAACATAATTTGCTGTGTATTGTCATTTGTGACTAAATGGGTTTCTTATGCAACAGCTTGTATTTTACATTCCTGTCTTTTTATGTACTTAACATGTTTGACAATTGCTTTTTATTGTATTGTATTGTATAGTCTCTTCTCTAATTATTGCTTGTCTCATATTATTATACATTAGTATAAATGTTAAAGCTGAGGTTAGAATGGAAAATGCTGTAGTGCGAAAGAGTCGTAGGTTTACATGAACTGCAGCTGAATGTTTACTGGAAATATTACACAAGTAGCAGTTTCACCACACTTGGCTAAGCTGATAAACTAGTAGCTGCTGCATTGTTTGTGTGAATCTTATTTGTGGCTACAGTTATTTCATACAGCAGACCTCTGACAGATCCAGTTAGCTCAAACACCTTAGTGGTTTCTAACAAGGTACAGGTACAGTATGCAGGAAGATGTTTTAAGTGAGGGACTGCCAAGCAAACCATAAAACTGTAAAAGTTCTATGTCGGTATTCATATCTCTCTCACACACCCATACACACACTGTTGTTTGTAATATTGTATATCAATGCATGTTTTGCTTCTATCAAACAAAACTATCAGCTCCATCATACTATCCGCCTAAGTGTTACGGCTTTCCCCTACACAGGGTCATAGCAGCACATTTCTGTGTTTTCTGGAATTATTGTGATTGTTCATAAATTAAAGACGGTTTAGCATTTGTGTAACAGTTTAGGCTTCCATTTGTGTTTCCAGTGCATTAATGTATAGCTTGCGTGCAGTTTTCTTGTTAAAAGACCCTTCATATTTCCTTTGCAGTAGCATAAAAAGACCATGAGACTATGGTAATGTCCAGGCAATGTCTGTCGATCAACGACCTGTTTGACAGAATGTAATGTGGTCATTAAACTTGGCATACTTGTATTTTTTTGTAATTTATTTTGTAACCACCTCTCCACGTTTATTAACCAAAATGCTATAAATTAATTTTTAAATTAATTTATAAATATATTTTTCTTATCAGGAATGAAAGTCTTAGTTTGTTGATTTTCTGTCTTTTTTTTACTTGTTTCAGGTGTATCTGAGTTCAGTGACAGTCCGTATCTGTTCAGTGTAATGTTTGAGATACTGCTGGTGTAAAATGTGCTGTATTTATACACTGAATTTGTACAAGACGTGCTCTGCAAACAAAGCTCACTGATCAGTTCATCAACCAAACAGCATGACTCAACACAGCAAGAATTTCTTTCACTTTTTTATTTGTTCAAATGATATTATTGTAATATTTTAATGCAATTTGGGATTTGAAATGGAAATTAAAACTAAAAACATTTCTCTGGACTGAGATTCGGGTGACTGACTGTGGAGGCCATTTGAGTACAGTGTCACTGTCATGTTCCTTTGTGGACACGGCAGGTAGAATAATACTAGGGGGGTAAGCTGGTGGTGTGTGGGGGTGTAATAGACAACTGTGCCAAGAAAATATCCCTGCTCACCATACCACCACCACTAGGCCTGAACCAGTACTTAATTTGAGCCAGAATCCTGGAGCACATGCGTGCCCGGCACCTATTGTGTGACAAATAAAATTAAAATGGTTCATTCTTTTTGATGGTAACTTGTGTAATTAGATCATCAGTCAGGTATTGTGTTTCTCACCACGGCAGAAGAGCTCTTGGAAATGGCGAGACCAAGACAACTGATCTACTCTGATATAATACCATATTAATTTGTTCCAGGACCTATTCACTTTACACCTCTTGCGGATTCACTGCATGTTCCCTTACATCATGTTTTACAAATTAAGTTTGGGACCTGAACCCCATTTGATACAAGCAGCAGGATGGATTTGTGTTGTTTATGACAAATTCGGGTGAACCGGTAGCATCCAAGACCAAAGTCTTATCAGCCCAGGCAACATTATGGTGTCCCCTCTTTCTATCGCTGAACTTTGGTGAGACAGTGTGAACTGACAGTGGCACTCACTGAGGCTTTCAAGTATATTTTCTTTATAATCCTGAGAAGGAGGAGTAAACTGCATGATGGATGCTCTGTAATGAATGTTCATTCTGTAATAAGCATCTGCTATAGCACTTTTTTGAGCTTCCTACACTTACACTCTTGCATTCACCAATGCATGCTCTCACTGCCTTTTGTTTTATTGCTGAATATTCTGATATGTGCAGGTAAGGTCCAACATGTTTTAAATATATATATGCTATAGTTATTATTATAAATATTCAAAGAGCATGGGGTTAGATTGGGTGGGGTAGAGTGAGGGCTATATATATATATATATATATATATATATATCTAGATATATAATATATATATATATATATACGTATCTCTATATATCTACTCTCGCGGGTGGGGGGGGGTATATAGATAGATAGATAGATAGATAGATAGATAGATAGATAGATAGATAGATAGATATACTGATAATTTGTATGACAGCTCTTAGGCTGAGATAATATTTTTTTCTCAACAGTGCACAGTGCTGTGGAGCTGCATCAGAAGATTTTAATGACTAAACCTGCTACCAAGCTCGCCAGGATAGAATGCACATTTTATTCCTGTGACTATTACATTCACTGGTACCAGATGAAAGACAACGAGCCATTCAAGAGAATTCAGTATGTGGATATTAGACAAAATGGTGTACACCAAAATGAACCTGGTTTTGAGTTCTTAAAATCAGAAATGAAAGGAAACAATGTAAATGTTTTGATCATTCGCAATTTAAAGACAGAGCATTCTGCAATTTATTATTGTGCATGTTGGACTTGGAGCGGCACAGTGAGACTTGAGCTAAGAGCCCTGTATAAAAACTTGTGATCTCTGTCTACAATCTGTTGCATTAACATTACAATTTGTAAAACATTTCAATATTCATTACTTTTAACATATTTTCTATAGTTGTTTTTTTTTATTCATTTTTAAGGCAAGCTGCTAATAACCTCCTGAGACCTCGCATCTACCATGATGTTATGGGTTTGCTACACCTCATACTTCATTCTGCTTAACTCAGTCCTCATTAGTAGACACTCTCGAGCACTTCACAAAAACAAAAATGCCTCCTGTTCAAAGACAGTGCTCAGTATTTATACAAAAAAAAAAATCAGAGCTTTGAGGAGGGTAAGGAGGTCACTAGAGAATAATCTGTGTCTCCCTGTTGGTCAAAGACCCCATTTTAATTTGGGACAATTATAGAAGTAAAGAACTCATAAGTTTTATATTGCTCTCCACTGAATAGCAAAATAATTTCCTAGTCATGTAGTACCATTCTCTGTATTCTGATCAAAAATGCATTTATTAGGTGTGTACTGAGACCTCAATTTGCTTTCAAGACAAAAGTTATTAGTCTGAGAAGGCTGATCCTGTAAGACCACACACTGCACAGTTTACTGTTTAACTGTCACGCTTGGCCGGAACGATGGAGACAGAGGTGGATGTGATCACAATTCTGATACTGAAAAGATACTGCAAAGAGTAAAAAATACCTAATCACTTACACACTACAGGGCTAGGGTAGGGTAAATGTGGCAGGCTGCCTTAAGCCAGGTGTATTTTGCTATGTTCCTTTAATCATGTGACTGTAACCAGTGAATGAGTAGACCCTCAACAATATACAAGGGCAGGATGTGGTAACCCAAGCTGACATCAGAGGTGAAGCATACACTGTCTGGCCACTGTCTTATGTACACCTTACTAGCATTGGGTTGGACCCATTTTGCGTTCAGAACTGCCTTGATTTTGATTCTTCATGGCACACATTCAACAAGGCGCTGGAAGCAGATTTGGCAGCTGCACATTCATGATGCAAATCTTTTGTTCCACCACATCCCAGTTATGCTCTGTTGGATTGAGATTGGCTGACTGTGGAGGCCATTAAAGTACTGTGATGTTCAAGAAACCAGTTTGAGATAATTTGAGCTTTGTGACATGGTGTGTTATCCTGCTGGAAATAACCATCAGAAGATGATACACTGTGGCCATAAAGGGATGGACATGATCAGCAACAATACTCAGGTAGGCATTGGCATTTAAATGATGATCAGTTGTTTGTAAGAGGCTCAAATTGTGCAAAGAATATATCATCCAAACCATTAAACAAGACAATAAAAAGCACAACAAAAGGAACTAACATTCACAAACCTGCAAGCAAACAGAACGGAGACAGGTCACGGACAAGGACAAATGGCTAAGCTAAGGATGATGAGACCAGACAAAGCACAAAGGAAACCACATCACAAGTGTGAGGGTGGGAACAGGCACACACAGACATTGCTTGGAAGAATCAGAATATATAATTATGTATGTTATGACCACATAGTATATAAACTGAGATAACAGGAAGATGATTTTAGTGATATTGATAATGTTTATATCAAATGAGAAGTCTAAAAAATGTTTTGACTGAACTGTGTGATGGAAAAGCCAACAAGGTTTAGCACCTTTCCCTCAGTATGATGTAAACCAGTCATTTCAATCACGCATGTCTTCAGCAGTATCTCTGATGCATTTATGTATCTTTTGCACTCGGTTTTCCTCTGAAAATAAATGTAATTTATATTTACATAGTGGCATACACTGTAGCAGAAAAAGACTATGGCATGAGGAAAAGAGAAATGGGACTATGGTAATGTCCAGTCAGTGACCTTTTTAGTCAACAATCTGTTTCACAGAACATAATGTGGTCGTATTAACTGTATTTACTTTAAACTGTTTATATGCATCAGTTATGTGTAATTATCATAAACACAGTTGTTGTTGGAAAGATTTTTGAATGAATCTGGCACAAGCCTACAATATTTTTGTAGCATTCCATCAGAAACGAACGAAATAATACTGGTGGAAAATAAGTAATGGAATGCAGCATAGTTTTAAGAACAGGTTTTACAATCAGCAGAAGGAGGAGTAAAACTGTGTGGGTGACCCTCCCATAAAAATGTTCATTCTGTAACATGTATCTGCTGTTGTTGCTTTCTAGAGCTTCCTACAGTTACATTCACCATGCATGAATCACTGTACATATTATTGTTGCTGAATTTTGTGATCGGTGCAGGTAGGTAAGTAAGTTTTCATGTCCAATATTTCTCTCTTTAAGTTTTTTTTTTTTCTATAGTTTAATAAAAACATTTCCCACCTGCTGTACTTTGGTGACTTCAGAAATGATAAAATCCTAAAGAAGCAATAATTTGACTAATAGGCATTTGGCTTGAGATAAACTGTTACTTTTTTAACAGTGCACAGTGCTGTGGAGCTGCATCAGAAGATTTTAATGACTAAACCTGCTACCAAGCTCGTCAGGATAGAATGCACATTTTCTTCAGAATGTGCATATTTCATTCACTGGTACCAGAAGAGAGACAACGAACCTCTAAAGAGAGTTCAATATGTGAAAATCAGTGATAACAGCTTCAGCAATGAACCTGGATTTGATTCATTTAAATCAGAGAAAACAGCAAGTAATCAGTTTGTTTTGAGAATTCCCAATTTAAAGGCAGAGCATTCAGGAACATATTACTGTTCCTGTTGGAGCACCACAGTGAGACCAAACATAAAAGAACTATGCAAAAACTAGAAAAGCTTCAACCACAACCAAAATGCAGTTTCTTACCAACCCGAGTGGTTTAACCCTGTCAGCCCCAAACTGTATCTCCTCAAAACACATTTCAGTTATTAAAATGAAGAAAAGAGAGAGAATAAATACAAAAGAAATAGAGAATAAATAAATGCCTTACTGGCTGTACTCACTTATTACAATTCCTACAAGTCTTTAAGCAACAGGTTTCAAGTTCATAAATATGTAACTTTATATTGTATTACAGAATAACAACACAGTGAAAAAATTATTTTAGTATTATTTGACAATCGAGTTTAGACAGCTGGACTTAAAAATATTTCATATTACTGTATTTACACCCTACAAATGAACAAATGTTGGATTATTTACCGTGGGGCAAAAAAAGTATTTAGTCAGCCACTGATTGTGCAAGTTCTCCTACTTAGAAAGATGAGAGAGGTCTGTAATTTTCATCATAGGTACACTTCAACTATGAGAGACAAAATGAGAAAAAAAAATCCAGGAAATCACATTGTAGGATTTTTAAAGAATTTAATTGTAAATCATGGTGGAAAATAAGTATTTGGTCACCCACAAACAAGCAAGATTTCTGGCTCTTACAGACCTGTGACTTCTTCTTTAAGAAGCTCTTCTGTCCTCCACTCGTTATCAGTATTAATGACAACTGTTTGACCTCGTTATCTGTATAAAAGACACCTGTCCACAGCCTCAAACAGTCAGACTCCAAACTCAACCTTGGCCAAGACCAAAGAGCTGTCGAAAGGACACCAGGAAGAACATTGTAGACCTGCACCAGGCTGGGAAGAGTGAATCTACAATAGGCAAGCAGGTTGGTGTGAATAAATCAACTGTGGGAGCAATTGTAAGACATACAAGACAACTGATAATCTCCCTCGATCTGGGGCTCCATGCAATGTCTCATCCTGTGGGGTCAAAATGATCATGGGAACGGTGAGCAAAAATCCCAGAACTACACGGAGGGACCTGATGAAGGACCTGCAGAGAGCTGGGACCAAAGTAACAAGGCTACCATCAGTAACACACTACGCTGAGAGGGACTCAGTACCAGGCGTGTCCCCCTGCTTAAGCCAGTACATGTCCAGGTCCATCTGAAATTTGCCAGAGAGCATATGGGTTATCCAGAAGAGGATTGGGAGAATATCATATGGTCGGATGAAACCAAAATAGAACTTTTTCGTAAAAACTCAACTCATCGTGTTTGGAGGAGGAAGAATGCCGAGTTGCATCCCAAGAACACCATACCTACTGGGAAGCATGGGGTGGAAACATCATGCTTTGGGGCTGTTTTTTCTGCAAAGAGGACAGGACGACTGATCCGTGTTAAGGGAAGAATGAACGGGGCCATGTATTGTGAGATTTTACAGTAAGCCAAAACCTCCTTCCATCAGTGAGAGCATTGAAGATGGAACGTGGCTGGGTCTTCCAGCATGACAATGATCCCAATCACATCGCTCGGGCAACAAAAGATTGGCTCTGTAAAAAGCATTTCAAGGTCCTGGAGTGGCCTAGCCAGTCTCCAGACCTCAACCCCATAGAAAATGTGTGGAGGGAGTTTAAAGTCCGTGTTGCCCAGCGACAGCCCCAAACCATCACTGCTCTAGAGGAGATCTTCATGGAGGAATGGGCCAAAATACCAGCTACAGTGTGTGCAAACCTGGTGAAGACTTACAGGAAACGTTTGACCTCGGTCATTGCCAACAAAGGTTATGTTACAAAGTACTGAGTTGAACTTTTTTTTATTTACCAAATACTTGTTTTCCACCTTGATTTAAATTTTTTTTTTTTTTTTTACAATGTGATTTCCTAGATTTTTATTTCTCATTTTGTCTCTCATAGTTGAAGTGTACCTATGATGAAAATTACAGATCTCTCTCTTCATTCTAAGTAGGAGAACTTGCACAATCAGTGGCTGACTAAATACTTCTTTGCCCAACTGTATGCCAATATAATACAACCCCAAACCAGAAATAGTGGGGACGGTATGGAAAATGGAAATAAACAAAAAATGAAGTGTATCTTACATTTATTTTACATTTATTTCACTGCAGACAGTTGAACCCAAGATATTTCATCTTTGGTCTGGTCAACATTATATTAAAGGAAGACTGAAAGGGATTTACCATCATTCATCAGTAGCTGATATAACCACATGGGCAAAGGAATGTTTTGGCAAACATTTATCAAGCACTACAATATGGAGTTACATTCACAAATGACAAAAATGAAGCCTTTTGTTAACCATGTCCAGAAGTGGCGTCAACCTCTTTGAGCTTTGAGGCATCTGGGGTGAAACATCAAAAAGTAGAAATTTGTATTGTGATTGTACGATTAAAGATTCTAGATCTTTTTTGGAAGAATTGGATGCCTGTGCTCCGAACCAAAGATGAAAAGGTCCATCCAGGATGTTATCAGAACCAAGTCCAAAAGCCAGGCTCTGTCATGGTATGGGGTTGTATTAGTGCCCATCTCTGTGATGGCAGTATTAATGCAGAAAAGTACACTGAGATTTTAGAGCAACATATTGCTGCCTTCAACACGACGTCTGTTTTGCAGAGATGTCAAAGCATTTGTCAACAAGACAATGCAAAACCACATGCTGCACACATAGTTGTGGGAGAAGAGGGTACGGGTACTGGACTGGCCTGCCTGCAGTCCTGACCTGTCCCCAATAGAGAATGTGTGGAGAGTTTTGAAACAAAAAATGCGACCACGATGACCTCATACTGTTGCACATCTTATCTTTGCAGGAAGAATGGGACAAAATAACACCTGAAACACTTCATCACTTGGTATTCATGGTGCCAAAATGTGGTGGCCTAGTGGTTAATGTGCTGGATTATGTACCAGAAGGTCCAGGGTTAAAATCCCACCTCTGTCAAGCTGCCATTGTTGGGTCCTTGAGCAAGACCCTTAACCCACACTTGCTTTGACTGTATCAATTTTAAAGTTGCTCTGGGTAAGGGCTTCTACTAAATGATGATGTAAAAGTAACATTACAAAGTGGGTTTTTTGTTGTTGTTGTTGTGTTTTTGGAATGTGTTGCAGACCTGAAATGCAGGAATGGATGTTTATTAACAAATTAAATAAAGTTGACCAGCTGAAATATGAAATATTTTGGGTTCATACTGTCTGCAATGAAATAAAAGTGTGAAAGAATGTGAAAGAGAGCTTGAAGCAGAAAACCAATATTTATTTGAGTTTGGGAGTTTGGGTATGGTCTCAGCCTTGATTTGTTGTTTTTCCCTTTCTTTTCCCTTTTTAGAGCTGGGCCACCATTTCGAGTTTCTCCCTGATTGTAGGCACCATTTAGAGAGTTCTCATCTCGCTTCTCCATATAAGTGTGTTTGCTCTGCTGTGTAGTAGGACACACGCCTCATGCACATGAGATTCCGCCCATGGGATATTTATATTATGGGAAGCATGTGCTGCTGTCACAATGTCTGAATAATCAGCATGCTCATCACAGACCAACAGAAAGTAAAGAACTACAAATCAGTGTGAGTGAACATTCCAAGACATTGTGATGATACACTGTGATGAGGCTAAATCTACACTGTGATGCTGATTTTTATAGATGAAGATGAACCAAACATTGTTCCTGTTACAAACTGTCCAACCCCAAAGTAGAGAAAGTAAGAAAGATGGAGGTAAAAACTGGGGAGGGAACAGAAGACTACGAGGAGAAAGTAGAAAACCTTGTCGCAGAGAAAGTAGAAAATTTATGTTATGTAATGATTGACACTGAAAAGATGATATTTGTATTTTACTATCTTCATAACCAGGAATAAAAAAGCACCAATCACACACAAATGTATTCACATAAATGGATAAATTGAATGTTTTTAATGGCAGGATTTATTCAGATCTTTTTTTTTCTCTCTTGTGCAGGTTCATTTGGGGTCAGCCAGAATCTAAATTTTAAAAAAGTGCTGTATTTCTGCACTGTCTCTGTCTTACTGTGTTATGGTTCGGCATACAGAACTGTATAAATGGGGGGTTTTGGAACCCAAGTGCAAGGAGCTCCTAAAGGGGAAAATAAACAAGGAAAAAAAATTAAAAGTAAAATAAATAAAGGAGGTGTGTGGTGAACTACATGTGCACACACACACACACACACCCCAAACAAAAAGAAGAACTCAGCTGCCCCTGAAATGGCGGCTGCTGAAATTGAACCCTGATCATTGGCGTCAGGGTCTGACATGCTACCATTTCACCACAAGGTGGTACAAGACAAAGTGAGGAAAAAGAAAATAAAAGGGCAAATACACGCGCCACATGGGGCACACTCAAACAAAAAACAGGGAAAAAGGAGAGAAAAAGACAAGCCACTAACAGTGCTAAAAGAGCGAAACAAAAACAGAAAGAAAACAAAGGTCAGAAGTGCTAATGCTCTCGGCGTACACGTTGGGACTATTGTCCTTTTTCTATTGATCTTCTCCTAATCAAAATTTTACCAGCTTTAAATTATCATATATTATCATATGCAAGATCATTTGCTGTGTATTTTCATTTGTGACTAAATGGTTTTCTTATGCAACAGCTTGTAGTTTGCTAATAGCAAAGGATTTTTTATACAACTATGTATACGTCTTTTGATTAGTTATATATTATATATACAACTAATCAAAGTTCTGATATAAGTAATCAGTTGATTGAAGACCTAGTAAATAAACAGGTCTCTGGTATAGTATATGATACAGTGTGAACTATATGGAGTTCTTTTTCGAATAGGATCACAGTAATACGCTGTTTGAGAAACTCAATCCAGAATAATCTTGGACTGATAATAATGATGTAGCTTATTTCACTATAGGGTTAATTATCGTGTATTGTTCTAGACTTAAACACGTTCATTTGATCTGCACTGAGTCATTTTAACAATTATACTGTAATTCTCCAATAAATACATATAAGAGAGGAAAATACTACAGTGTATTTATACCATAATTGTATTGTATACTAAATAATTGCATTGTATACTCTCTTATCTAATAATTGCTTGTCTCATATTAGTAGGAATGTTAAATCAGTTTTGATACTTTAAAGTAGAGATCAGAATGGAAAATGCTGTGGTGAGAGAGAGTCGTAGGTTTACATGAACTGCAGCTGAATGTTTACTGGAAATATTAGCAGAAATAAGTAGCAGTTTCACCACACTTGGCTAAGCTGATAAACTATTAGCTGCTGCATTGTTTGTGTGAATCTTATTTGTGGCTACAGTTCTTTCATACAGCAGACCTCTGACAGATCCAGTTATCTCAAACACCTTAGTGGTTTCTGACATGGTACAGATACAGTGGGGCAAAAAAGTATTTAGTCAGCCACTGATTGTGCAAGTTCTCCTAATTAGAAAGATGAGAGAGGTCTGTAACTTTCATCATAGCTACACTTCAACTATGAGAGACAAAATGAGAAAAAAATCCAGGAAATCACACTGTAGGATTTTTAAAGAATTTAATTGTAAATTATGATGGAAAATAAGTATTTAGTCCGTAACAAAAGTTAAACTCAATACTTTGTAACATAACCTTTGTTGGCAATGACAGAAGCCAGACGTTTCCTGTAAGTCTTCACCAGGTTTGCACACACTGTAGCTGGTATTTTGGCCCATTCCTCCATGAAGATCTCCTCTAGAGCAGTGATGTTTTGGGGCAACACGGACTTTCAACTCCCTCCACAAATTTTCTGTGGAGTTGAGGTCTGGAGACTGGCTAGGCCACTCCGGGACCGAGAAATGCTTTTTACGGAGCCACTCCTTCGTTGCCCGAGCGGTGCTCTCACTGATGGAAGGAGGTTTTGGGTCAAAATCTCATGATACATGGCCCCGTTCATTCTTCCCTTAACATGGATCAGTCGTCCTGTTCCCTTTGCAGAAAAACAGCCCCAAAGGATGATGTTTCCACCCCCATGATTCACAGTAGGTGTTCTTGGGATACAACTCAGCATTCTTCCTCCTCCAAACACGACGAGCTGAGTTTTTACCAAAAAGTTCTTTTTTGGTTTCATCTGACCACATGATATTCTCCCAATCCTCTTCTGGATCATCCATATGCTCTCTGGCAAACTTCAGACGGGCCTGGACATGTACCGGCTTAAGCAGGGGGATACACCTGGCACTGCAGGATCTGAGTCCCTCTCGGCATAGTGTGTTAGTGATGGTAGCCCTGTTACTTTGCTCCCAGCTCTCTGCAGGTCATTCATTCATCCGGTGCCTCCGTGTAGTTCTGGGAGTTTTGCTCACTGTTCTCATGATCATGACCACGGGATGAGATCTTGCGTGGAGCCCCAGATCGAGGGAGATTATCAATGGTCTTGTATGTCTTCTATTTTCTTACAATTGCTCCCACAGTTGATTTATTCACACCAACCTGCTTGCCTATTGTAGATTCACTATTCCCAGCCTTGTGCCGGTCTGCAGTTTTCTTCCTGGTGTCTTTTGACAGCTTTTTGGTCTTGGCCATGGTTGAGTTGGGGCTGTGGACAGGTGTCTTTTATACAAATAATGAGGTCAAACAGGTGCCATTAATACAGGTAACGAGTGGAGGACAGAAGAGCTTCATAATGAAGAAGTTACAGATCTGTGAGAGCCAGAAATCTTGCTTGTTTGTGGGTGACCAAATACTTATTGTCCACCATGATTTACAATTAAATTCTTTAAAAATCCTACAATGTGATTTCCTGGATTTTTTTTCTCATTTGTCTCTCATAGTTGAAGTGTACCTATGATGAAAATTACAGATCTCTCTCATCTTTCTAATTAGGAGAACTTGCACAATCAGTTGCTGACTAAATACTTTTTTTTTGCCCCACTGTATGCAGGAAGATGTTTTAAGTGAGGGACTGCCAAGCAAACCATAAAACTGTAAAAGTTCTATGTCGGTATTCATATCTCTCTCACACACCCATACACACATTGTGTTGTTCGTAATACTGTCTATCAATGCATGTTTTGCTTCTGTCAAACAAAACTATCAGCTCCATCATACTATCCGCCTAAGTGTTACAGCTTTCCCCTACACAGGGTCATAGCAGCACATTTCTGTGTTTTCTGGAATTATTGTGATTTTTCATGAATTAAAAATGGTTTAGCATTTGTGTAACAGTTTAGGCTTCCATTTGTGTTTCCAGTGCATTAATGTATAGCTTGTATGCAGTATTTTTTGTTAAAAGACCCTTCATATTTACTTTGCAGTAGCATAAAAAGACCATGAGACTATGGTAATGTCCAGGCAATGTCTGCCGATCAACAACCTGTTTGACAGAATGTAATGTTGTCATTAAACTTGACATACTTGTATTTTTTGTAAATTATTTTGTAACCACCTCTCCACATTTTTTTTAACAAAATGCTATAAATTAAGTTTTAAATTAATTTATAAATATATTTTTCTTATCAGGAATGAAAGTCTTAGTTTGTTGATTTTCTGTCTTTTTTTAACTTGTTTCAGGTGTATCTGAGTTCAGTGACAGTCCGTATCTGTTCAGTGTAATGTTTGAGATACTGCTGGTGTAAAATGTGCTGTATTT
Organism: Ancistrus triradiatus; assembly: GCA_025084515.1. Lineage (NCBI taxonomy): Eukaryota > Metazoa > Chordata > Actinopteri > Siluriformes > Loricariidae > Ancistrus > Ancistrus triradiatus. The sequence continues at coordinate 197,855 of JAJAGP010000368.1, read as the reverse complement.
ATGCACTGAATTTGTACAAGACGTGCTCTGCAAACAAAGCTCACTGATCAGTTCATCAACCAAACAGCATGACTCAACACAGCAAGAATTTCTTTCACTTTTTTATTTGTTCAAATGATATTATTGTAATATTTTAATGCAATTTGGGATTTGAAATGGAAATTAAATCTAAAAACCTTTCTCTGGACTGAGATCTGGTGACTGTGGAGGCCATTTGAGTACAGTGTCACTGTCATGTTCTTTGTGACACGGCGGGTAGAATAATACTCAGGTAGGCTGTGGTGTGTGTAATAGACAAACTGTGCCAAGAAAATATCCTCCACACCATTACACCACTACTAGCCTGAACCAGTACTTAATTTGAACCAGATCCTGGAGCACATGCGTTCCATTCACCTATTGTGTGACAAATAAAATAAAAAGGAGCAATATTAATAAGCAAATTTTAATTAAATGGGACTTATTATATCTGTGTAACCCTCTTTCTAAAAAACTCAAATGGTTCATTTTCTTTGATAGTAACTTATGTAATTAGATCACCAGTCATGTATTGTGTTCTCACACGCCAGAAGAGCTCGTGGAAATGGCGAGACAAGAGAACTGATATACTCTAATATTATACCATATTATTTGTTCCAGGAGCATTTCACTTCATGCCCACTTGAGGATCACTGCATGCTCAGTGTTCCCTTACCTCATGTTTTACAAATTAAGTACTGACCTGAACCACTGATACAAGGCAGGATGGATTTATGTTGTTTATGCCAAATACTTAACCTACCATCCAAGACCAAAGACTTATCAGCCCAGGCAGCATTATTCCCCTCTTCTATCTCGCAACTTTGGTGAGACAGTGCGAACTGACAGTGGCATCAATGAGGCTTTCAAGATATTTTCTCTGTTTCGGACCCTTCTTGGAAAACCCCAGAGATAGTTGATAACAGAGATACAGAGATAACTGGAAGATGATTTTAGTGATATTGATAATGTTTATATCAAATGAGAAGTCTAAAAAATGTTTTGACTGAACTGTGTGATGGAAAAGCCAACAAGGTTTAGCACCTTTCCCTCAGTATGATGTAAACCAGTCATTTCAATCACGCATGTCTTCAGCAGTATCTCTGATGCATTTATGTATCTTTTGCACTCGGTTTTCCTCTGAAAATAAATGTAATTTATATTTACATAGTGGCATACACTGTAGCAGAAAAAGACTATGGCATGAGAAAAAGAGAAATGGGACTATGGTAATGTCCAGTCAGTGACCTTTTTAGTCAACAATCTGTTTCACAGAACATAATGTGGTCGTATTAACTGTATTTACTTTAAACTGTTTATATGCATCAGTTATGTGTAATTATCATAAACACAGTTGTTGTTGGAAAGATTTTTGAATGAATCTGGCACAAGCCTGAATGATATTTGTAAGCATCCATCAGAAACGAACGAAATAATACTGGTGGAAAATAAGTAATGAATGAAGCATAGTTTTAGAACAGGTTTTAAATCAGCAGAAGGAGGAGTAAACTGTGTGGTGACCCTCCCATAAAAATGTTCATTCTGTAACATGTATCTGCTGTTGTGCTTTCTAGAGCTTCCTACATTACATTCACCATGCATGAATCACTGTACATATTATTGTTGCTGAATTTTGTGATCGGTGCAGGTAAGTAAGTTTCATGTCCAATATTTCTCTCTTTAAGTTTTTTCTATAGTTTAATAAAACATTTTCCCACCTGCTGTACTTTGGTGACTTCAGAAATGATAAAATCCTAAAGAAGCAATAATTTGACTAATAGGCATTTGGCTTGAGATAAACTGTTACTTTTTTAACAGTGCACAGTGCTGAGGAGCTGCATCAGAAGATTTTAATGACTAAACCTGCTACCAAGCTCGTCAGGATAGAATGCACATATTCTTCAGACTGTGCATATTTCATTCACTGGTACCAGAAGAGAGACAACGAACCTTTAAATAGAGTTCAATATGTGAAAATCAGTGATAACAGCTTCAGCAATGAACCTGGATTTGATTCATTTAAATCAGAGAAAACAGCAAGTAATCAGTTTGTTTTGAGAATTCCCAATTTAAAGGCAGAGCATTCAGGAACATATTACTGTTCCTGTTGGAGCACCACAGTGAGACCAAACATAAAAGAACTATGCAAAAACTAGAAAAGTTTCAACCACAACCAAAATGCAGTTTCTTACCAACCCGAGTGGTTTAACCCTGTCAGCCCCAAACTGTATCTCCTCAAACCACATTTCAGTTATTAAAATGAAGAAAAGAGAGAGAATAAATAAAAAAGAAATAGAGAATAAATAAATGCCTTACTGGCTGTACTCACTTATTACAATTCTTACGAGGCTTTAAGCAACAGGTTTCAAGTTCATAAATATGTAACTTTATGTATTACAGAATAAAAACACAGTGAAAAAATTATTTTAGTATAATTTGACAATCGAGTTTAGACAGCTGGACTTAAAAATATGTAATATTACTGTATTTACACCCTACAAATGAACAAATGTTGGATTATTTACAGTGGGGCAAAAAAGTATTTAGTCAGACACTGATTGTGCAAGATCTCCTACTTAGAAAGATGAGAGAGGTCTGTAACTTTCATCAAACAAGCAAGATTTCTGGCTCTTACAGACCTGTGACTTCTTCTTTAAAAAGCGCTTCTGTCCTCCACTCGTTACCTGTATTAATGACACCTGTTTGACCTCATTATCTGTATAAAAGACACCTGTCCACAGCCTCAAACATTCAGACTCCAAACTCAACCTTGGCCAAGACCAAAGAGCTGTCGAAGGACACCAGAAAGAAAATTGTAGACCTGCACCAGGCTGGGAAGAGTGAATCTACAATAGGCAAGCAGGTTGGTGTGAATAAATCAACTGTCTGTGCAATTGGAAGACATACAAGACCACTGATAATCTCCCTCGATCTGGGGCTCCATGCAAGATCTCATCCCGTGGGGTCAAAATGATCATGAGAACGGTGAGCAAAACTCCCAGAACTACAAGGAGGGACCTGATGAATGACCTGCAGAGAGCTGGGACCAAAGTAACAAAGGCTACCATCAGTAACACACTACGCCAAGAGGGACTCAGAGAGAGCAGAGAAAGCCAGAGAGCATATGGTGTGATCCAGAAGAGGATGGGGAGAATATCATGTGGTCAGATGAAACCAAAATAGAACTTTTTGGTAAAAACTCAACTTGCCATGTTTGGAGGAAACAGAATGCTGAGTTGCACCATACCTACTGGGAAGCATGGGGTGGAAACCCCATGCAAAGGGGACAGGACGACTGATCCGTGTTAAGGGAAGAATGAATGGGGCCATGTATCGTGAGATTTTAAGCCAAAACCTCTTTCCATCAGTGAGAGCACTGAAGATGGAACATGGTTGGGTCTTCCAGCATGACAGTGATCCCAAACACACCGCTCGGGCAACGAAAGATTGGCTCCGTAAAAAGCATTTCAAGGTCCTGGAGTGGCCTAGCCAGTCTCCAGACCTCAACCCCATAGAAAATGTGTGGAGGGAGTTGAAAGTCCGTGTTGCCCCAAAACATCACTGCTCTAGAGGAGATCTGCATGGAGGAATGGGCCAAAATAACAGCTACAGTGTGTGCAAACCTGGTGTAGACTTACAGGAAACGTTTGACCTCTGTCATTGCCAACAAAGGTTATGTTACAAAGTATTGAGTTGAACTTTTGTTATTTACCAAATTTACTTATTTACTTTACTTTACTTTATTTACTTTACTTTACTTATTTACTTACTTTCCACCTGGATTTACAATTAATATTTTTAAAAATTCTACAGTGTGATTTTCTAGATTTTTTTTCTCATTTTGTCTCTCATAGTTGAAGTGTACCTATGATGAAAATTACAGACCTCTCTCTTCATTCTAAGTAGGAGAACCTGCACAATCAGTGGCTGACTAAATACTTTTTTGCCCAACTGCATGCCAATATAATACAACAAAAACAGAAATAGTGGGGACGGTGTGGAAAATGGAAATAAACAAAAAATTAAGTGTATCTTACATTTATTTTACATTTATTTCACTGCAGACAGTTGAACCCAAGATATTTCATCTTTGGTCTGGTCAACTTCATTTAATTTGTTAATAGACATCCATTCCTGCATTTCATCAGAGAAATACTGAAAGGGATTTACCATCATTCATCAGTAGCTGATATAACCACATGGACAAGGGAATGTTTTGGCAAACATTTATCAAGCACTACAATATGGAGTTACATTGACAAATGACAAAAATGAAGCCTTCTGTTAACCATGTCCAGAAGTGGCGTCAACCTTGAGCTTTGAGGCATCTGGGGTGAAAGATCAAAAAGTTGAAATTTGTATTGTGATTGTACGATTAAAGATTCTAGATCTTTTTTGGAAGAATTGGACACCTTGTCCTCCGAACCAAAGATGAAAATGACCATCCAGGTTGTTATCAGAAACAAGTCCAAAAGCCAGGCTCTGTCATGGTATGGTGTTGTATTAGTGCCCATCTCTGTGATGGCAGTATTAATGCAGAAAAGTATACTGAGATTTTATAGCAACATATTGCTGCCTTCAAGACGACGTCTGTTTTGCAGATGTCAAAGCATTTGTCAACAAGACAATGCAAAACCACATGCTGCACACATGATTGTGGGAGAAGAGGGTACGGGTACTGGACTAGCCTGTCTGCAGTCCTGACCTGTCCCCAATAGAGAATGTGTGGAGAGTTTTGAAACAAAAAATGCGACCACGATGACCTCATGCTGTTGCACATCTTATCTTTGTAGGAAGAATGGGACAAAATAACACCTGAAACACTTCATCACTTGGTATCCTTGGTGCCAAAATGTGGTGGCCTAGTGGTTAATGTGCTGGATTATGTACCAGAAGGTCCAGGGTTAAAATCCCACCTCTGTCAAGCTGCCATTGTTGTGTCCTTGAGCAAGACCCTTAACCCACAATTGCTTTGACTGTATCAATTTTAAGTTGCTCTGGGTAAGGGCTTGTACTAAATGATGATGTAAAAGTAACATTACAAAGTGGGTTTTTTTTTTGTTTTTTGGAATGTGTTGCAGACCTGAAATGCAAGGATGGATGGCTATAAACAAATTAAATTAAGTTGAAAAGCTGACATATGAAATATTTTGGGTTCATACTGTCTGCAATTAAATGAAAGTGTGAAAGAATGTGAAAGAAAGCTTGAAGCAGAAAACCAATATTTATTTGAGTTTTGGAATTTGGGTATGGTCTCAGCCTTGATTTGTTGTTTTTCCCTTTCTTTTCCCTTTTGCTTTTCCATTTCTAGAGCTGGGCCACCATTTCAAGTTTCTCCCTGATTGTAGGCACCATTTAGAGAGTTCTCCTCTCGCTTCTCCATATAAGCTTCTCCGCCCATGGAATATTTATATTACAGGAAGCATGTGCTGCTGTCACAATGTCTGAATAATCAGCATGCTCGTCACTGACCAACAGAAAGTAAAGAACTACAAATCAGTGTGAGTGAACTTTCCAAGAAATTGTGATGTTGATTTTTATAGATGAACTTGAACCAAACATTGTTCCTGTTACAAACCGTCCAACCAATTTATTCAGATCTTTTTTCTCTCTTGTGCAGGTTCATTTGGGGTCAGCCAGAATCTGTGCTGCTTCCAATGCGTTCAATCAGACCCCTGCAATCAGATACAAAACCTTGACGCTCACCTACAAAGCCAAGAATGGAACAGCGCCATCTTACCTAAAAGCTCTGATCAAACCACGTTCTGTACCTCGCACCCTCCGAGATACGAGCTTGGCCCGACTGGAGCCTCCACGTAAGATTAAAGACTCTTCTCCGTCCTGGCACCCAGGTGGTGGAATGAACTTCCACTGGATGTCCGTATGGCTGAGTCTCTTGCTGTCTTCAAGAGGCGACTAAAGACTCATCTCTTCACCCACCACTTGAGTGAATAAAACTGCATATCCCCCATTTTTAAAAAAAAATCTCTACACCAGATATGAGCAGGTTGTAGTTGGATTGTGTACTTGAGCTATTGTTTACGTGTACTAATATGAGGTTCTATCTCCTAGGAAGATTACAAAGCACTTTTGTAAGTCGCTCTGGATAAGGGCGTCTGCTAAATGCTGTAAATGTAAATGTAAATGTAAATCTGTTTAGTCTAACATATGCTGTGGTGAGAAAGAGTCGTAGGTTTACATGAACTGCAGCTGAATGTTTACTGGAAATATTACACAAGTAGCAGTTTCACCACACTTGGCTAAGCTGATAAACTATTAGCTGCTGCATTGTTTGTGTGAATCTTATTTGTGGCTACAGTTCTTTCACACAGCAGACCTCTGACAGATCCAGTTATCTCAAACACCTTAGTGGTTTCTAACAAGGTACAGGAACAGTATGCAGGAAGATGTTTTAAGTGAGGGACTGCCAAGCAAACCATAAAACTGTAAAAGTTCTATGTCGGTATTCATATCTCTCTCACACACCCATACACACATTGTGTTGTTTGTAATACTGTCTACCAATGCATGTTTTGCTTCTGTCAAACAAAACTATCAGCTCCATCATACTATCCTGTTAAGTGTTACGACTTTCCCCTACACAGGGTCATAACAGCACATTTCTGTGTTTTCTGGAATTATAGTGATTTTTCATAAATTAAAAATGCTTTAGCATTTCTGTAACAGTTTAGGCTTTTATTTGTGTTTCCAGTGCATTAATGTATAGCTTGCATGCATTTTTGTTTTGTTAAAAGACCCTTCATATTTACTTTGCAGTAGTATAAAAAGACTATGAGACTATGGTAATGTCCAGGCAATGTCTGTCGATCAACAACCTGTTTGACAGAATGTAATGTTGTCATTAAACTTGACATACTTGTATTTTTTGTCATTTATTTTTTGACCACCTCTCCACATTTTTTAACCAAAATGTTATAAATTTCCTCCACAAAAATATCCTCCACACCATTACACCACTATTAGCCTGAACCAGTACTTAATTCGAGCCAGATTCTGGAGCACATGCATTTTGGCACCTATTGTGTGACAAATAAAATAAAAACGAGAAATATTAAGAAAAAAATTTGAATTAGATGGTACTTATTTCTGTGTAACCTGTTTACTAAAAACTGAAATGGTTCATTTTCTTTGATGGTAACTTATGTAATTAGATTATCAGTTATGCATTTTGTGCTCACACACCAGAAGAGCTCATGGAAATGGTGAGATATGAGAACTGATATACTCTAATATTATACCATATTATTAGTTTTAGGACCTGTTCACCTCATGCCTCATTCCACTCACCTCATTCCACTTGCAGATCACTGCATGCTTGGTGTTCCCTTACCTCATGATTTACAAATTAAGTACTGACCTGAAACATTGATACAACGCAGGATGGATCCATCCTTTAATGTTGTTTATGCCAAATTCTGAACCTACCATCCAAGACCAAAGTCTTATCAGACCAGGCAACATTTTTCCCCTCTTCTATCGCGCAGCTTTGGTGAGACAGTGTGAACTGACAGTGGCACTCACTGAGACAGTGGCATCAACGAAGCTCTCAAGATAAACCATAGAGATAGTTGTGAGTGAAAATCCCAGCAATTCAGCAGTTTCAGAAATAGGCCTACTCAGAGCAGCCCATCTACCACCAACAGCCATGTCAAGTTCGAAGTTCAAGGGATGTAGGCCAGTGCTATGGCTATGCTATGGCTAGCCAATAATATGAAGTGATCAGATGTGAATATAACTGTTTCCCTCTTTTAAAAACCATCAGCCACCACTGATTCCCAATTAATGTTTTTTCTGGCATGTGTGGATGTAGTACTTTTTTCATTTTAAAGATATGTTCTAGTGCTGTAATTGTAATTCCTATTCTAATTCTATTTGATCTAATCACCTTAACATCATGAAAGAAAAATTTTAGTCAAAGAATATGAAACGAGTATCATCTTTGATATCTGATGTAAAGTAACATAACTGAACATGTTCCAAGAACAGATTTTATATCCTGAGAAGGAGGAGTAAACTGCATGATGATGCTCCTGTAATGATGTTCATTCTGTAATAAGCATCTGCTGCAGCACTTTCTTGAGCTTCCTACACTTACACTCTTACATTCACCATGCATCTCTCACTGCTTTTGTTTTTATTGCTGAATATTCTGATCTGTGCATGTAAGGTTCACGTGTTTAAAATATATTTGCTTTGCTGTGTTATTATTAATATTATTATTATTAGTAGTAGTAATAGTAGTAGTAGTAGTAGTAGTATATTCAAATATGCAAATAACTGCAAACAATTACATATATGTACATATTTGCAGTTCTAAATGAATATTACATTTTTACATTTATATACTGATCATTTGTATGACATCTCTTAGGCTGAGATAATCTTTTTTTCTCAACAGTGCACAGTGCTGTGGAGCTGCAACAGAAGATTTTAATGACTAAACCTGCTACCAAGCTCGCCAGGATAGAATGCACATATTCTTCACAATGTTTATATTACATTCACTGGTACCAGAAAAAAGACAACGAACCTTTAAAGAGAATTCAGTATGTGGGTATTGAACAAAATGGTGTACACCGTAATGAACCTGGCTTTGAGTTCTTAAAATCAGAAATGAAAGGAAACAATGTAAACGTTTTGATTATTCTCAATTTAAAGACAGAGCATTCTGCAATTTATTATTGTGCTTGTTGGACTTGGAGCAGCACAGTGAGACTTGAGCTAAGAGCCCTGTATAAAAACTTGTGATCTGTGTCTACAATCTGTTTCATTAACAATCAACTGGTAACATATTACAATTAGTAAACCATTTCAAGATTCATTACTTTAACTTATTTTATATTTGTTTTCATTCAAAACAATATATTGTTTTGTTTCATACAAACAAAATATTGTTTGGGCAAACAATATTTTAATTGTTAAGATTTAATTAATTAATCAATTGTTGAGAGTTAAAGACTTGGAACAACAGAGAGACAGATTATTAACACTTTTTGCCTTAAAAAGGAATAAGATATCAGATAAGATGTCATATCATGACAGCATCTGGCTTTTGGACTTGTAGGTGATAACAGTCTGGATGGTCCTTTTTGTCTTTGGTCCGTCTTTGGTCCGCAGCACATTACATTAGATAACATAAGATAACATAAGATAAGATAGCCTTTTATTATCCCACAGGGGGAAATTGCCGTAACAAGATAATTTCCCCCTATGGGATAATGACCCTAAACAATGAACCTAAACACATATTGAAGAGTAAAGTTAATGTTTTTAATGGCCAAGTCAAATGGCCAATGTATCTGACCTTAACCCAACAACATCCCAAAGTTGAAACTGTTCTGAGAAATGGGATAAAATTCCTCCAAGCCAATGAGCAGGACTGATCAAAATTTAATAGAAACATTTAGTTGCAGTTGTTGCTGCACAAGGTGGTCACACCAAATACTGAAAACAAAAGTTTACATACTTTACCACTCGTAGATATGTTATACTGGATAATTTTTCTCAATAAATAAATGACCGGGTATTAAATTTTTTTTCTCATTTGTTTGACTATTGTATGTTTGATTAAACCTGATGATGTTTTGGTCATAGTTATGTAGGAACACAGATAATTCTACAGGTTTCACAAATTTTCAAGCACCACTGTAGATGTGTTTGAAAGTTTTAATCTTGCTTATCCTGGTCAGGGTTGTGGAGGCTTCTGGAGCGTATGCCAAACTGCGTGAAGCCCGACCCAGCCAGAGGGTACCTTCGGAATGGAATGGGCTAGCATCTTAGATTGCTGTGCCCCCCAAGCTGAATAGCATTGTGATTAAGCTTAGATTGTGCAGTCATATAGCTAAAACTGTGCACTGCTTTTCAAAAAGAAATCCTTTAGGTCAAAATAAAGCCAATATAATATTTGTGAATAATCGCATTTGACTACAGAAAAAAATGCTATAAATCACAATTAATAATCTTAATAGCTTGCCAGTCCTAATACATAGTTACATTTTGTGTTACAGTGTATTAACCATATGAATGCTTCTGCCCTAAAATGGGTAGATATTAATGCTTGTCCATCCATTGCAATCCTGGTAGTTTAATTTTATGTACCATCTAGTCATTCTTTTTCATACCTGATTAAAGAAAGTGAGGGTCACAGAAGACTAACTGACAGCAGAGGATGCAAGACCAGTTGAAGAGAAGGCACCAATCCATTTCAAGCTAGCACACACACACACACACACACACACACACACACACACACACACACACAGGGACACTTTAGAGAGACCAAATCTTTGAATCTCTAAACCGGTGATGTATCAACATTAACCAATTGTGCCACCACCCACTTTACATAACAATTTATGTTTAAAAAGAAAGTGATGTATTTATTATTGTGCACAGGCATTGCTAGTCTTGCTAACTCACTATAAATAATTTATTTTACGGCTAGACACAGTATTTCCACTTCTTCTGTCTGGACTGCACCACCAAAACTATCATTCATACAGTGGATGTGACAAAATTAACATAAATGTGGTTAATAAATATTTCATAAAAGCATGTGACAGCTTTTCTGCACCTAGTGGTTGAATCATAATATCATAATATGTGCTCAGTTTGCCTTGTCTTAAAAAAACCTTCTGATAACCACTGCACATAAACACATCTCAAGCTCAGCATTAGATTTTTACAGTTTCTCTGTGAAATGTAGTTCCATGTTGATATTTATGATTACATTTTAAGGAGGAATTACTGTAGGTCTATAAAAAGCTGTTTTTGTCTATGGATATTATGCTGTGGGGATGGTAAAATCTTCAGCTCAGGGACAACACTGTATGTAACAGGTAAGAACTGGTCATTATATTGGTTTAAAAATTATATTAAAAAGTTTGAATTGAATATATACATTTAAGCCATAAATAGGCTTTGTTGTGCACCCAATAATGTGTTGATATGGTATGTGCAAGTGAGAAATGTTTAGTATTAGTGTTGAATAAACACATTAGAAACATATATTTTCAGACATTTTACATAAAGGGAAAAGCAAAATAGCCTCAGAACTGTGTTGGGGATTAATTTGATGTAGTTCCATAAAGAACAATTTTTGTTCTTTGATATCATGCTGTGGGAGACTGGATGATAAAAATCTTCGGCTCGGGCACAACACTTTACGTAACAGGTAAGAAATGTTCATTATATTGTTTCATCAAATAGAGAGAAAATGTATTGTTAAATTGTTATTCAAGCATATTGATAAAAAATATATATTAGTACTGTCAGTATCTTTAATATTTCGATTTAGGGGAAAATAGTACTTGTAAGTTGTTAAAAAAAATAATTATTAGGGCTGCAATTTGACTTTCTAGGTAATTCATCCCATGTTAATATACAATCTCACTCAAACACACGTGTATGTAATGAATATTTTGTAGCATCTAATGACCATCTTATGTTTATGTTAATGAGCTGCATAGGATATACTTAATTACAAATTATACTTGACCACAGATTTAAGAAACATCTCACGTTACACAAGTAATATGAACGTACAGTATACTTCACGACCCAGAATCTACAAAGACATAAAGGCATCCATTTTTATAAAGATATTTAGATGCCCAGCTATTTCTAAGTATTTGAAGTGTACTGTTTCTGAGTGTAACTCTGCATACTACAAAGCATTTGGATCTGGGACACGACTAATTGTCACTGGTATGACTGCATTTAAGAATTTCTTGTTCTTCTAAAGTGATTTCCAGTATGAATTTTGATAATAAAGAAACAGTGATTAATTAAATTAGAAAATAAATAATTGTAATTAAAATGCAGGCAAAATGTGTAAATGAGTAAGTAAAAGACAATTAAATACAAGTAGTTTATTAAAAATTAATTGTTAATTATATTTATCATACAACTCTGGAAAAAATTAAGAGACCACTCCAAATTGTCTTAAAATCAACATATCATAACATGTATGGCAGCAATTCTAATCCAGTATGTGATGAATTCCAACACAGACACACCTCACTGTACTAAATGAGCTGCCGATTAGCTAATCACCTGAATATTTTTTTTTAATTAAGGAAAAGTACAAGACACATGATAGGTGTGATTGAAATATTGATTTCTGAAAGATCTGAAAACACCTTTTTGTTATTTTGACCAGTTGTCGTAACTGTTCTTGTCATTTGCTGCAAAAAGTATTATTATTTGGAATTTGTCAGTAATGTATAGAATTGCAGCCGTCTCTTATTTTTTCCAGAGCTGTATTTCTTCTGAACTAAGAACTAAATAATGATGCAAAAATATTACATTAGGCCTTTTCTTGCATGTATAACTGAAGTGTGACTTTTTCTCACCAAGTTTCTGATAAATGTCTACCGATCAGAGGAAAAAATACATTTAGTGTATGTCAACACTGTTTATTGCAAAAATGGTAAAAGACCCAACATACAAAAAATTAGAGCACATAACACAATATAATTGAACATACTTTTAAAATACATAAATACAAAATATGCCATACTGTAAATGTTATATCGGCCTAGACCTAATCAAAACAAACATGTGGCATTATTTGTATATTCAATCTCAAATATTTAAGGCATCTTTAAATTATCCTTGATACATCTCAGTTTAATGGTGATGTCCAAGCCCTAAGTAGTAACTATGGTTATGTTAACATAATATGTTATATTAAGGTGTATCAACTCAATAGCAGATACCTGAATGGAATATGGATCAATTACAAAAAAAAATCTGGAAATGATTTAATTTTTCAAGCTTCCAAAACCAATACAGCAAATTCTCCAAACTCAAAGGAGAAGAGTTTTCCAGTCAAAGCTCACTGACAGAGATAGAGCGATGCTTTACAGGGCAGTTACTAAATGTTCCAAAATTACAAACCCACATAATTGAATGAGTGCCTCTGACCTAGTCTCAGCAAAACTGTATGTTTTGAGCTACACATGGCTGTAATTCATGACAGCTGCATGTGCAAAGAGGCTAAACATTCTGTACAATGAACAAAACCTCTGGACCTCTGAGTAACAGGATAAACTAATTAAAAACTAACACACCATATTTCTTAGGCCTGATTGAATTATTTTCTCATTCAGTTTTCTTGGAATTATATTTGTTGTTTATTAAGTATCTCATCAACCTACAATATGTGTACAGGGATAGTGTCTTATTAGGTCCAGTGATTGCTTTGTGTGGTCAAATAACAGGTTATATAAATATTTCCTTAATATTGTTATCTTTGTTAAAGTTTAATTTCCCTACATATGACTGGTTACAACAGTATATTTAGGCTGCACTTACTTCTCTTGGCAAAAATTATGAAATTACCACATGTAGAGGGTGTTCATCCAGTTTTTTTAAATTTATTGCAAATAAACAAATCACAGATATGATACCAAACTATTTTTATTTAATAGCTGAACATCCTGCCTTTGTGAACCACACCTCATACAAATTATTTTAATGAATTGCACATATGTTTCCAGATAAAGTAAAATATGAAATTACGCATATTTGTATTTCTACAACAAATAATGGCACAAGTCTAAAATGCAAACTAGCCTGCGGTACAAAGGGACTGCTTACAGACCTTAACAAGTTGTTGGACTTGGGTAATGTACAATCCAAAACCATTATTTACAGTACAGAGAATCTGTAATCGCTTAAAGATCTTCATTCATATAAAGATGCTTAGAGGTTTGGAAGTATTAGATGTACACTGTTTCTCTGGGACTTCAGATACTACTACAAAGTTATCTGGAAAATGAGTAATCGTCAATGGTATGACTGCATTTAAGAATTTATTTTTTCTTCTGAAGTGATAAAAAATTCCAGATCGAATTTCAGTAATAAAGAAATTGTAATTCAATTTGAAAATAAAAAAAGCAATAATTAAAATGCAGGCAAAATGTGTAAATGAGAAATTAAAAGAAACGTAAATAACAGTAGTGTATTAATTAATGGTTAATTATACTGATCATATTCCTTATGAACAAAGAACTAAATATTTGATGGAAAAATGTAACATTAGATCTTTACTAACTTGTGACTTTTTTCTCACCAAGTTTCTGATAGATTTATGTTCTACTTAATGAATTTGCTATAATTTGCATTCCTAAGACAAATGCTGGCACAAGTCTAAAATTGCAAATTAGTACGCAGTTGAAATTGACTGTTTACAGACTTTAACAAGCTATTGAACTTGGCTAATTGAAAGTAAATATGGCTTGAATCATAGAGTTGTCGACTGAAACAATGGAAATGTTTATAAAACTCAGAGTAGAAAGAAATCCGGTATTGAGAGTGTCGGCTGTATAAAATTCAGTGCACATAAAACAACATGGGAAGGTTATAAACAGAAACATACAGGTAGACCAAAGAAAACATCAAAGTGTCAGGATAGAAAACTCAAAACAATACTCCTAGAAAATAGAAAATATACAACAACAAATGGGTAGAAACACGAGTAAATATTTTTGACAGAACTTTAAGAAATGTGCTGAATGAAAAGTGATTTAGATAAAGAAACACCAAAAGAATACCAGCCCTAACACCTAAACAGAAGAACACAAGGTCACAGTGATCCAAAGATAGGATGATTGGATAAAAGTGATATTCAGCACGGATGTAACATGATTCAGCAATGTCCAAACAAATGATGCTGGAACTTTTGTCTGGTGCCATTTTTATGAAACATATAAAGATGACTAGCTAAAGAAAACAGTCAAATTTCACCACTCATTTATTATATGGGGTTAGACAATGAACCAGGGCAGATCAGTATCAGTCTATGCAAAGGTGACATTTTGGACACTTTCCTCAATCCATCAATAGATTCAACTCAGTGACATGACCCGCAAACAGTCCAGATCTTAATCTATTTGAATATTTTTGGTGAAATTGTTTTCAATTGTCTATCCTGGACAAAACTCTATCCTGCAAAGCTGATCTGTCAAACGATTTGATAAATTTGGAACCAGCTTGATGTAGAATATTGTTTTTCAATAGTAAATTCTGTGCCTCAAATAATTCAGGATGTCATAAAAGCCAGGAAGGAGCAACAAAGTACAAATTATTTTTTTCTCAACATTGAGTGATCCCATACTTTTTATTCCACATTACTCAGTCCATAATCTTTCTTGAAAAAAAATATCACTTGATCTGAACAATGCCATCGATAATTCAATTTACTTTGTTTGAGCTATGCATCACAAAACTACAATGTTCAGTTATTATATAAAATTGTTTGGTGTCATATCTGTTATTTGGTTATTTGTATAAAAAAGCTGGATGAACACCCTTAAAGACTGGTTATTTCATCATTTTTGACAGGGGTAACTTTCATTTGTCAGAGACTTTTACCCAAGTCAGCTAAAGGGAACACTCAGCCACTGCAAAATATTGTTGTATGTCAAAGTCAAAGTGTGACCATTTCAAAGTCACATAAGACTGTTAGCAAATGTAAAAAAAATATACAGCTGTAACGAAGAAAATTTTCTTCTCACAAGTTTATTACATGATAATACACTGTATGATTTCTACAGATTCAGAAACTGAGAAGGACCGGGTCAAAAAACCAACAGTGACGGCATACCCGGTATCCAAGCTTCAACCAAATGGGAAGCGTGTGCTGCTGTGTCAAGCTCGAAACATGTTCCCAAACCTGGTGAGGTTCAGATGGGAGGTAGAGCTTCAGCCTGGATCAACAAAGAAACTGCCAGAGAATGACGATTATGTGCTGGAACAGAACGACGAGGATCAGGAGGTCCGACGAACCAGCATGCTCATCATAGATGACAACAAAATGAGGAATAAATATAAATACTCCTGCATTGTGGAACACGACATCAGTGTGAGTGATCAGAAAGTCACCATTCCAAGAGGTAAACATTACAATCTGCTCAGTTTAGGCTATGCAATCATTTTAGCATTAAAAAAAACTTACAATATGATTCTGATGTCTTACAAATGAAGAATCAGAAGTTGTTTCAGTCTGTCCAACCCCAAAACAAGAGAAAGAAGTGACGGAGGAAAGAAATGAGGATGAAAATAAAATGGAGGAGGAAGAGAAAAAATCTGGTAAAGGAATAAAAATCACATCTAATCTAATAGTTTACATTTTTACATCTACATTAGTATTTCAGTATGTTGACAATTATGACTAATGTAATACCGATGTCATACAAATTAAAACTGAGATCATGATTTATAGTGTTAATGTTGAGAATGTAAGTGGAAAGAGTTTAACGTCGATATTTACTCTTAATTTTGTGTTGTTTTTTCTCTTGCGCAGATACTCTTGGGGTAGGCCGAAATCTGTATCTGTATAGCATAACGTATGTGATCCTGCTGGTGAAAAATGTGCTGTATTTTTGCACTGTCTCTGTTTTGCTGTACAAGAGACGAACTGCAAAGAAATAGCTGTTCTGAAGATGAGCTCACTGACTGGTGCATTAGCCAAACAGCATAACCCACAAGATTCTACAGTTCTTGGATTAGAGGGGCAGTTGTTTTTCATTTTCTTACAATTCTTAAAAACATATTAGTACTTGTTGGAGATTATTACAGAAGAAGTTTTGAGGTGTGACAGTTGTATGTTTTCTATGAATGTTCTCATGATTTTATTAGTACTAGCTACAGCTCTGGAAAAAATTAAGGGAAGACTCCAAATTTTCTTAAAATCAACATGTCTACATGTATGTCATCAATTCCGTTCCAGGTTCTGATTAATTCCAACACAGACACACCTCACTATACTTAATGAGTTACTGATAGGTGATCACCTCAACCAAATCTTATTTACTGAAGAAAAGAACAAGACACATGAACACTGTGGTTGAAATATCAATTTCTGCACTATCCAAAGTTGAAACATTAGTATTGTTTTAGTTGTATTACTATTTGTAGTATTAATCAAGGCTTGAAAATACATATATGCTCTTGCCATTGCTGAAAATGAACATTTTATATGGAATTCATCAGTAATGTATAGAATGAAACAAAAATGTTCCATTTCACTCAAACACATAGAGTACCTACAAATAGTAAAACCAGAGAAATGGATAATTTTGCAGTGGCCTCTTCATTTTTTCCAGAGCTGTATATGTTAACATCTACTGTACACAAATGAGCCAAACCATTATGACCACCTTCTCTGCAACAATGTATATATAGGTGGTAATTTGACATCTATATGGATACCTTCCCAGCAGAACATTGCCCAGAACTACCACTGCCTCCACTCTTTCCCTCAAAACTAATCAGAAAAAATAAATATACTGGGGCAATTTAGTGAGAATAATTAACCTAACGCATGTCTTTGGAAACCAGATTACCCACACGAACATGGGAAGGACATGCAAACTCCACACATGCAGAGCTGAAGGTCAGGACTAAACCAGGCTAACTACCTCTGCTACAATACCCTCAATATTTAAATGCCAGACGTGTATGTGTGCATGTCCATAAAATGTAAATGAAAATGAACCTCATTGGCCCAGACAACCATCTTCCATTGCTCCAGTTCCAGTTCTGACACTCGCTTACACTCACACATTTTGGGCACGTTCAACACTGGACAGGTATTAGATTGGTTAGCACTCTGATGGGTCAGTGGCTATGTGACATCAATTTTCAGCAGGGTGTGATGCACAGTCTTGTGAAACATACCTCCCATAACCAGCAACAAACATTTCTGTGACTTCTTCCACAGTAGTTCATCTGTCTTTTCAGAACAGATGTGATAGCCTTCATGGCCCTCACATGTCAATGAGTCTTCAGGACTCAACGTCCTTTCGCCAGTTTGTGGTTTGAATGTGGTTAACAGTAAAGACCATTCCAAAGTCGTCATCCCCCCCTAATACGCTGACTATGAGACTGTCTCATAATACTATATATCCTTGAACTAAACATGTGCAATTGCGGTGAGATAATTAGTTATAGCGGTCTTAATGTTTTGGCTCATCATTTCTATTATTTTGTTTGTATTTTCACTGCTTACCTACTGAGCAGAACAAAAATGCTGTTAATTTTTTAATCAATGACTTGCATTTTACATTGGCATCCTTTTAAATAGTTTCTTTAAAAAGTATCTGTGCCAACGTGTTTGAAAACTGTTCTCCATATTTTCTATTAAATAGTCATTTATTATGGAGTATTCTTTCAATTTAAATAAAGATCACAGCTCAATATCATACTTTGTCATATATTCACGAAGTTGCATATTTCCATGTGATATTGGATCATTTTCCTTAATAAATAAATGACCAAGTATAATATGTTTATCTCATTTGTTTAACTCAGTTCTCTTCATACACTTTTAGGGCTGATGTTGTTTAAGGTCATATTAGCTCAGAAATATAGCAAATTCTAAAGGGTTCCCAAACTGTCAAGCACCACTTCACAAAGAATTCTCAAACAGTACATCAATAAGTACAATTACAGATTACTGGTATAATGAAAAGGCCAGGAATCTCATTTGCAAACAGCCAGTGCTGTTGCAGGTTTTCTTGCAATGAAGCCGAAGCTACACCTGAAACAACTCTCCAGTTGTTTGAAGACCAATTGATTAAACATGTGGAATCAGTTGCAGATGAGGTTCCTGACTCCTGCTATATTGAATTGCACAGTTGTTTGTTTGTTTGGGATTATTGCCATTCCAGCTCAGATAGGCTATATACATGGCATTAAAATAAGTTCAGACAATTTCGAACAGAGTGAATGGGTCAGAAGGAATGCTATGTCTGGTTTTTGATCTTTAGATGGTCTAAAAAGTTTAGAATCTTTTTCGGGGAGTTTCATTCAAATATTTCTTTCATATTATTGTCTTTGTAGAATTTTTCCTGATATCGTCGATTGCAAGGCATTCTACTAGGATATGTTTTATTTTTAGTTCTGAGAAACAGTTCTGGCAGGATGGTGCTCTTCCCCAAGAAGGAGGTGACGGTGTGTCAAGGCTGAATGAGTTATACAGCATCTCATTAACGCTGTTTGAGCTTGTCTTTTTAACGGATATTGGGTAGGGATCCTCTCGAGGCTCAGGTTGATTTCGTGTAATTTGTTTGACGTATAATGGCTGCATCCATCCTGCCATGTGCTTTTACAAAGAGTTCTGACTCTGTTGAGGGCGTCTGTGGGTGGGACATAGCACCAGGTGATCTCTTTTTCGGCAGCTTTTTTCTTTGCTAGATTGTCCACTTTTTCATTGCGTGTGATGTTGCAATGGCTGGGGATCCAACAATAAGTGATGTAAACTACCTGATCTCTTGGTCTTTATCCTTAGCTAGGAGTTCTAGAATAATGACGTGATGCGTTTGCAGGGATACCAGTGCTTGCAGGCAAAATTTGGCGTCGGAGCACATAAGGAAATACTTGTGCGCGGTTATGTCAATGTAGTTCATGGCTAGGAGTATGACGTGGGCTTCTGCTGTGAAGATAGAGCTGTGTTGGTAATCAGATGCATACACTGCTGCTCCTATGTGTAGTTCTGTTTTAGACCCGTCTGTGTAGATGATTTGATGATTTAGGTGCATCTCTGTAATTTACATAAACTGGCTTACATAGGTTGTAGGGAGAGTACCCTGTTTTGGGTACTCAGCCAATTTAAAAATTATCTTAGGTTTTATAACTTTCCATGGGGGTATCAGAGGACACTTAGTAATCTTTTCCAGGAGCTTCTAGGAACTTTTTAATATGGAATCCTAGTGGTCTGATCACATTTGCTTTAGTCTCATATAGGTGGTGGTATTAGTTTTTAAAAAGTGGTTGGTGAGCATGATCTCATCATGTGCAGGTCTTCCAAGATTCCGTGCCTCCAGGTCATGTCATATGCTTTTTCTATATCGGAGAAAACTCCAACTAGGTGCAGTTTATTTAGGGAACCATCTTGGGTGTAGCTTTCCATCCTTATAAGGTGATCAAATGTGCTTCTATTTCTCCTAAAACCACTATTTGTTCATGATACCATTATGCTCCAAAAACCATGTAAGCTGTACACCATGTACCATTCTCTCTAGTGTTTTACCAACACAGCTTGTTAAAGCAATGGGTCTATAATTGCTTAGGTCTTTGGGTTCTTTTCCTGGTTTGGGAAGGGGGATAACAGTAGCCTCTTTCCACTAAGATGGATTAATACTGGAGATCCATATTTTGTTTAGGCAGATCAAGAGGGTGATAAGGGAGGATTCTGGAAGATGCTTTAGAAACTGCTAATGGAGGGTTTCTGGACTGGGTGCTGTATCATGGGGTATCACTAATGGCTGTTATGAGCTCTTTGATTGTAAACGGCTTATTGTAAGGCTCTGCATTTCCTGACGTGCAGTCAAGTTTTCCCTTTTCATGTAGCTCTCTTAGCCTATTCAAGTCCGAGGAGTAATTGGCTATTGAAGAGACTGACTGGGTTTTCTTTAGCACGAGCGTTGGCTATTTCTTTCTCAGTGGTTACTAAGCGTCTTTTTATTTCAAGGTGTTGGATCTGAGATTGTTTTCCTTTGCTCTTCAGGTTTCTTATCATGTTCCGTGCTGTTCTAGAAGAAGATTTGTCTTTTAGTTGAGATACGAACACTTTCCATGTGCGTTTCTTGGACTGATTAATTATTTTACATGCTTTGGCTCTGTATTTTGAGGTTGGTGAGGTTGTATGTAGTAGAGAAATGGTTGACAGTCTTTTCTGCCTTTTTCCGGCATTGCACAGTGCAAACTATTTGAATTTCTTTCTCTAATAGGCTCTCACTAATGCACTTTTTGTGGAACTCACCCCAGGATTATAAATTTCATGCTGATAATACTGATGTAGTTTGTTTTACAGTTTGTGTGACTCTTTAGGGTTAAAATCGTGTATTGTTTTAGACATGAACACATTACTATGATCTGCACGAGCTCTTTTAACAAAAATAATTCTCTTACAATAGCATACAGGCTATGAAAAAAGATAAACAATAATAATATGGTTTGTAGACATCATAATTGCATTGTACACTGAATTAGATACTTTTCTCACTGTTGCTTTTCTGGTATTCATATAAATGTTAAATCAAGTGTCAAAGATTAGATCACAATGGAAACTGTTGTGGTGAGAAACAGTGGTGGGGTTTTTTCTTGCATTGCAGCTGAAGGCTTACTGGAAATAAAACACAAGTAGCAGTTTCACCACAGCTTGCTGAGCTGATAAACTATTAGCTGCTGCACTGTTTGTGTCAATCTTAATTGTGGTTAAGGTTTTTTTTTTTTTTTTTTCATACAGCAGACATCAGACAGCTCATCTTAAATATTTTGCATGGAACCTTCTTCTGCAAAAGTTCTCAAACTAAAGCATGCATGAAGGTCACTAAAATCCATACACTCATTTATTTGAAGACTTTAAAAAAAGCAAATGATTTTACTAGTATGAAAAAAAATGGTAATGACAGATTTCAGAAATCTTGATAAAGGTTGAGAAAAGCACCAGGTGCAGAAGCCCTTATCTGTAAGAACGGCTAAATGATTAATATAAAAAATTAAACACTTTTGATACAACACGTGCCTGGTTATTAATAAGGTTGACAAAGAGACACCATGCGCATATGATTCTCAACACTACTTATAGCTTTAGAGCATGCAACACTGGATAAGCCCTTTACTTAGCAGTGAAACAGACTGTCAACATTTTATAGCTAATAAAGAATTGTTTACAATACACAAAGTTTAGTTTTATATATACACATACTGACGCAGAGTGTGTTAAAACCGTGACTGAATTAAAACGATGAAGAACAATGCAAGTTAATTCTACTTCATGAACACCCCAATAATGAATGGTTGTGCAGCTGCAAGTTTAACCTTAATAAACGAGTGCGATTCACATATCAGGGAGGCTTCATGATACATTCCCATAAGACACTGTGCAATGAAAGAGACCCGTTATCTACAGAAGAGTGAAACAGAACGAAAGAATATGAAAGTGCACAAAGCAAAAGCGCAAAAGTGCACAAAGAAAAACTTCATTCTCAACCGTCTTACTTGTCCATCAGTAGATACATCACATAGCACATATCGATTAAAACACTAGAATTACACACATTGTAAACGGATTGATCCGAAAGCTCGGAGTTGCACTGTAGAACATGGCAAGGGTGGAACTAAAGGCAGAAGAACCCTCTAAATCAGGCTGGACAATCATCCACAGAAACCCAAGTCCTGAAGCAGCGCTAGTCTCATGCATTCCTCCTGACGGAGAAAATCAAACACGCTCTTATAGGCCTTTGTCCATAAAAGGCAATAATTAAATATATAATAATACATATATCCTGTTATATACCCTAATATATGTGTACCTGCTAAACGACAGGCTTCTCGGGGTCACGTTTAGCATCGAAATCTTCATCGGAATCTGCAATAGATTTAAAACCACAGAGTAAATATTTACATTTACATTTAAAGCATTTAGCAGACACCCTTATCCAGAGCGACTTACAATTGATACAGTCTTACAATCCAAGCAATTGTGGGTTAAGGGCCTTGCTCAAAAACCCAACAGTGGCAGCTTGGCAGAGGTGGGATTTGAACCCTGGATCTTCTTGTCCAGAGTCCAGTACCTTAACCACTAGGCTACCACAGTTCATTAAAATATACATTTTAATGATTACACAATCTGTCTCAGTTTGACCAAGTTATCTACAAGGTTTGCTTATAATTACACACCAACAACATGACTCGAATTCCCATTAAAAGTGTGGAGAATAATAAAGTACCATAGTTATTAATTGCCTGTAAATAGTAGACACCGAGTTGACAGAGCACTCAAACAACCTTTATTCTGAGGAAACACATGGCAACGTGGTTTAGTGTGTCTGATTACATGAAGGTGCACCGGGATATTCATGGGGTTATTTCTAAGAACACATATCTGTGGTTTAACAGTCACTTAATAATGCCATGTGCACTCACTAACAAAAACATAATGAAACCAACTAAGCAAATACAATGTTTTTTTTTCTCTCTAAACTATTAATTAAGAATTAAGAAATTTAACAAAATTCCTGTTTTTGTGCAATTTTTGTGCATACCAAACAATTTTTTTCCCATAAGGAATAATGTAAATTCAATGAATCCGTTCCAGACCCCCAGAAAATCCACACTGTATGAGGCATTATAAGCATTAATAGAGCTGTATTGTACAGGCGGCGCTCCCTGATTTAGGAAGGAGATATGTTCTGACAAATCCATCATAAGTTAAATGCATCATGACCTGAGGAGTTTAAAGAGTGTGGTAGAGTCCACACTGTATCATAGCGGATATATGGAAATGATACTATGATAAGCAATGATAAGTAAGTTAATGTTTAAAACACATATTTTAACCTACAGATGATTAAAAATAATTAACACACAGCTTACTTTAGAATAAAATGTTGAAAAATCTCATGTAATTTAGTGAGTAATGGATTGAAAGTCAAATACTCAGGGCGCTTGCATAGCTGCTACTGCTAACTGCAGCCTGTGTTCTGGAGCATTCAATTCCTGTTTTGCTTTCTGGTGACTCTTATAAACTAACATTTTTAGGACCCATGGAGACTTATTTGCACCAAGAATACAGTACTGTTTATGTAAAAATAAAGAAAAACAAGATAAAAATAGCACAGATCTTCTGAGGGCTATTGTTAACCTGAATCACTGTGTACTGAATCATGACTCACGAATCACGAATCGTCAATCGAGTTTCAGCTGCTTAAGCAAGTGTTCTGTGTACTGAGCAAACGACCAGAGAGCAGACAAAATTTTCTAGCCAAAATGTTTCGATAACCGAATTTGACGAGGTCCGAGGTGGTTGAGATCTGAGGTACAAATGTACTTTATGTTTTCTGTATACAGGCGTTCCTTGGATTACGATGGTTCAGTTCACGATATTGTAAATGTATGATGGCAATCCGTTAACATACATAAATAGACATTCAACAGAAACCACCTTCTGAAGCAATACGGAGTATGATACCATCCTGCAGATGCTGGACATCCAGGCAGCAGCCAGCTCATTGAGCTGAGCAGCCATGCCCCCAATCCTCCAATCGACTAACCACTGGTTTTTGTTTTTCACTTTCAATACATTATTCAATAAATGACATGCCATATTCAACATCTTACAATAAAATAAGCTTTGTGTTCATGATTCATAAAGTGTTTTAAGCGTGTTTAAGGTAGCCTACGCTAGGAAATACACAGTATATATTAAACTCCTCGGTTTCCATTACATTCAACTTACGATGGCTTTATTGGAACGTAACCCCATCGTAAATCAGGGAGCACCTGCAATTTATGTTGGTTAATTGGTGATGACTGCTTACCTGCCACAGACTCTGGAGGTGAGTAGAACTGCCCATCTGACAAAGGTCCTGGATGTATCAGTGGGGCTCTCTCTGAGATACTGGGTACCCTCAGATACCCTGTCACCCAGAATAGGGACACATCAGTTTGGTGGCTAACGCTCCATATAAGGATTCATTTTAATGAAATTCCTTTATATTTAGTCTTCATTCATGTAGTACTGATCATTTTTAGGCAATTTAACAATCGCTAATATGTCATGTTTAGTTTTAGTCAACAAACATCTTAGTCAAAGCAAATGTGCAGCATACTGCAACTACTTAATCATCTGCCGTTTTTGATTGGTAACTGATTCCAATCTTACATATCTAAACTTCACTGCCATTTGAGAACTATGAATTAAACTCCACATCATCTGCACTGCATTTTAAGTGTATTGCTACAAAGCTATTTAGCTGTATAGTATATTATACTGTATACTGCGGGAATACTTGTACACATACCCGCAGACACACACATACAGATACAGACACACAACCACAAACACACAACCACAAACACACACACGAACACATAAGGGCTGTCAGCTGAAAATATGTAATCAGGTTAATCTCTTATTTTCACTTGGCCCGATTTAACCATAAAAAGGTTTTTCAGTAAAATAGCATTACAAGTCATATGACTGGAGAATACAAACTTCAACGGAATGCATTTATCACGGTTTGATAATTCAATTGCATGGCTTTCATCATATCTTTGCATCACAAAATTTCACTGTGACATCTCTGACAGAAAGTTGCCAAGGCATCACAATTACCAGAATGATATATTTTTATTGGTATCTTTTCCTATTTATTATTAACTATTCTAACTATTCTCAGCCCAACAGTTACACTGAAGAGTTTGAAAACTCCAGCAGCACTGCTGTGTCTGATCTGAAAGTGTCTGTGTCTGATAGTCATACCAGCACAACACACACTAACACACCACCACACAGTGACTATCAGGGTCACTGCAGTGATGAGAATGATCCACCACCCAAATAGTACCTGATCTGTGGGATTCCTGACCATTAGATAACAGAGTATAGGAGACGAACAAAGTATGTAGAGAAACAGATGGACAACAGTCTGTAATTGTAGAACTACAAAGTGCAAAAAATACATGAAAACAAACTGCCTATTAATCCTGATTCAGTGCTGATAAGATAGTATTGTAATTTAACATAAGCAGCAGACTCACTCATCTCATCACTGGCTTCTTGAGGCAGAACTTTGAAGTCGAGGAACCACGTCTCTATCCATACCAGGATGAACGAGATGATGGGCAGTAGGTAACCAAACGCCCCCTGAGAGAGCAGCTGCACAAAGACGATGCACATTAAATCAGTTCATAAGTAATTCTATCCACTAAAATATCATTAACAAACACAAAGTACACGGCTTACAGACTACATATCATGCATTTTAAATTACAAATGTGGCATTTATCATTCATACAGTACTGTGAAACTGCCTTAGATGTTTAATTTATGCTGCAGTAAACACTGCAGTTCTGTATTAAAACAAATATACAGTGGGGCAAAAAAGTATTTAGTCAGCCACTGATTGCGCAAGTTCTCCTACTTAGAAAGATGAGAGAGGTCTGTAATTTTTAAACATAGGTACACTTCAACTATGAGAGACAAAAGAAAAAAAATCCAGGAAATCACATTGTAGGATTTTTAAAGAATTTTATTGTAAATCATGGTGGAAAATAAGTATTTGGTCAATAACAAAAAGTTCAACTCAATACTTTGTAACATAACCTTTGTTGGGAATGACAGAGGTCATACGTTTCCTGTAAGTCTTCACCAGGTTTGCACACACTGTAGCTGGTATTTTGTCCCATTCCTCCATGCAGATCTCCTCTAGAGCAGTGATGTTTTGGGGCTGTCGCTGGGCAACACAGACTTTCAACTCCCTCCACAAATTTTCTATGGCGTTGAGGTCTGGAGACTGGCTAGGCCACTCCAGGACCTCGAAATGCTTTTTATGGAACGACTTCTTTGTTGCCCGAGCGGTGTGTTTGGGATCATTGTCATGCTCCATCTTCAATGTGCTCCCTGATGGAAAAAGGTTTTGGCTTAAAATCTCACAATACATGGCCCCGTTCATTCTTCCTTAACACGGATCAGTCCTCCTGTCTCCTTTGCAGAAAAACAGCCCCAAAGCATGATGTTTCCACCCCCATGCTTCACAGTAGGTACGGTGTTCTTGAGGTACAACTCAGCATTCTTCTTCCTCCAAACACGACGAGTTGAGTTTTTAACCAAAAAGTTCTAGTTTGGTTTCACCTGACCACATGATATTCTCCCAGTCCTCTTCTGGATCAACCATATACTCTCTGGAAAACTTCAGACGGACCTGGACATGTACTGGCTTAAGCATGGGGGCACGCCTGGCACTGCAGGATCTGAGTCCCTCTCGGCATAGTGTGTTATTGATGGTAGCCTTGTTACGTTGGTTCCAGTTCTCTGCAGGTCATTCATCAGGTCCCTCCGTGTAGTTCTGGGATTTTTGCTCATGATCATTTTGACCCCACGAGATGGGATCTTGCGTGGAGCCCCAGATCGAGGGAGATTATGGTCTTGTATGTCTTCCATTTCCTTACAATTGCTCCCACAGTTGATTTATTCACACCAACCTGCTTACCTATTGTAGATTCACTCTTCCCAGCCTGGTGTAGGTCTACAATTTTCTTCCTAGTGTTCTTCGACAGCTCTTTGGTCTTGGCCATGGTTGAGTTTGGAGTCTGACTGTTTGAGGCTGTGGACAGGTGTCTATTATACAGATAACGAGGTCAAACAGGTGCCATTGATACAGGTAACGAGTGGAGGACAGAAGAGCTTCTTAAAGAAGAGGTTACAGATCTGTGAGAGCCCGAAATCTTGCTTGTTTGTGGGTGACCAAATACTTATTTTCCACCATGATTTACAATTAAATTCTTTAAAAATCCTACAATGTGATTTCCTGGATTTTTTTCTTCCTCATTTTGTCTCTCATAGTTGAAGTGTACCTATGATGAAAGTTACAGACCTCTCTGATCTTTCCAAGTAGGAGAACTTGCACAATCAGTGGCTGACTAAAGACTTTTTTGCCCCACTGTACTACAAATGTTATACTTGGGTTTATTATTAAACCTTGCTTTTCAAGATATTCCAGCCAGGAAAAGAACATTATTTTATTTTTCAACAAATGTTTAGAACAAAATGTGTCACTATGAAGTTGCACAGAAGAACTATGAGAATTTCCTTCACACACCCCCATTGTACGCATGGGAAATTATAAATCTTTAAAGGCAAAAGTTTGTTTACACCATTTACTCCCTTGATTTAGCATTTACTGTTTAGTGTGCTTTACACCATTTCTGATACTAAGCAGTTTTCATAATACAGCATCTTCATTTTATTCTTTGCATGTATCATTTGCACAGGCGCTGTGTCACACTGCCATCATGTGTTATCGCAGATGGTACTGCAATTTAATTCTGAGCTGTGTGCTGATTGTATACTTCTATAATTTAGTTTATATTTAGGTGATTTACATGTGTTTGTACTTAACTTTATATGAATTTTGTCTTATATGAAAGCTGTGTGAAGTTTGTACGTTTTCCCCATGTCCGTGTGGGTTTACTCCATGTACTCTGGTTTCCTCCCACATTCCAAAGACATGCATTAGGTTAATTGTTTGCTCTAAATTGTTCCCAGTGTGAGTGTGTGATATAATAACCTGAATAATGTGTGTGACTTGCTCCTGTCACGAATAACCATTGATGCTGATGTGACATTAAATAAACAAACCAGTTTCCATCTACAGAATGAGGGCAATGGAAGTACCTTTGATATAATAACCTTTGCGATCAAGAAACCACTGGTGATGACTGTAGTTATCTGTAAAGAAAGGAAAGATTAATAGCATTATTAGTTCTGTCCTTTTACTAATTTGCTGTGTGCTAGTCAGTGCTTGATGTTAATGTTAATTTCTTATCATCTAAACCTGGTGACACTGCATTTGTGGTGCAGCAATACATTTACTTACACCTGTTGCCCCTTTTAAGTGAGGGCATCTAACTCTGGGCTGTTTAACGACCATCCGAACAAAGTCCAGTCACATTAAAAACTGAGGTCTTAACAATTATTATTAATTATAAAAGGGAATAAAAAAAACCTGTCTCTTATCTTGAGACGTTGCGGACATAAACAGCCAATTAACAGGGTCATTTAGGTATTGTTTGCACACAGATTTCTTGTAAAAATATAGATATTTTATTATATTGTAATGTAAAGATATTATATTTACATTACAGTAGCATTAATAAAACTATGTGACTATGGTAATGTCCGTTCAGCGACCATTTAGATCTCTGACCTGTTTCACAGAACGTAATGCGGTTGTTAATTGGAGCTTACCTGTTTATGATTATCAAAGATTCTACTTTTAAATAATTTAATGCTTGTCTATCAGAATAGATGCAATATAAATCATTGCTACCCCTTAAATAAGTAAATAAGAGAGAATGAACATACCGCTATGGCCCACCAATGGCGCAGTCTACACACTGCATATGCAAGGATCAAGGCTGCAAACCGGAACGCAGCTAAAACCTATAGACGGAGCAAACACCATGGACTATAGACATGCGCAATGTATAAAATGTACATAAAGAGCATCTGAAGATTCAGACTTAGAAATACTTACAAAAATATCAAAAAAGGAACTGCGAAAGTCATACTCCATCACCTCCTTTTTCAGATTAGCTTGTATACCTCCATTGACCTAAAGCAACATAATGGAGAATCACTTAAAAAACAACATTATACAGAAATCCAATGTAAAATGTACTATTACCCGTGAACACGCCTTTAGATCGAAATCTCTGACCTAATACAGGTGCTCCCTGATTTACGATGGGGATAAGTTCCGACAAATCCATTGTAGGTTGAATTTATTGTAAACCAAGGAGTTTAATATCTACTGTATATATCATATATAGGGGTGTAACAGTGTCACGATATAATCACAGAGATATCACTTGTGTTTTCTGCATGCACATCCAATAAGGTGGTTGCGCAATTATCACATACAGCATATCTTTCTCATGGAATAATGGGGTCACAGATACAACTGATACAATTGAACTGGGCACAATAACAGGGTCTCATTTTCAATATAGGATAGCACTTATGTTATTTTAAATGCAGGGGACTAAAGTTTTTTGGTTTAAAAACTTGTACAAGAAATGTGCATTGTTTTGCATTGTTTAGACTTCAAAAATAAAAAGGAATGCCTTTTAGTGAATGTAAAATCAATAATAGTGAGAAAATCTAATAGTGAACTCAGTATCGTGAACCGAATCAAATTGTGAGCAACGTTACACCCTAATCATATAAATATACTGTATATTTCATAGCGTAGCCTAACTTAAACATGTTTAAAACACATACATTAAACTACAGCTGGGCAAATCATTAACATGAAGCTTATTTTATAATAATGTATTGAATATCATGTCATTTATTGAATGATGTATTGAAAAACTGAAACTAAAAATAAATTCCGCTGAATGTGTATTTATGTTTGCTATCGGATCTCCATTGTAAAGTCAAAATATCCTTGGCCATTGTAAAACAGGGAGTACCTGTATAATTTAGCGTATAATGTTTTGCAGTGAGAAAATAAGCTATAAGTAATTCAATGTGATGATTTAAGATTGCTTTTACCCCTTCCGTTTTTGTATAGTTTTTTATTTATGCAATACAAAAGAATGACTCAGCTTACCGTATTTTTCGGACCATAGCGCACCGGTTTAGGCGCAATATCAACGATCGGCTGCTAACGGATCTATGTTCATACATAAAGCGCACCGGGTTATAAGGCGCATGAAATGAAACAAAACTCTTAAGTTCCCTCGGAAGCTCAGTTTGGTCTTTACCTGGCGCAGGGGGTCTTCTTGCTTCCTCCACTTCCGTACCATTGATTCGTTAATGTTGAATTCTCTCACAGCTGCTCTATGTCCATGTTGTACTGCGTGACCGATAGCGTTGTGTTTGAAATCCGCTTCCAAAATAAATGAATGAATGCACGTACCCTAATGCTGAAGCACATACCGTATTACTCCGCGATGCTGCGCACTACGGTGGCCATAAGCTTCGTAACTTACCAAGGCCGTGCTAAACATTTTGACAGATTTATGAGCGCCGTGTACCATCTACAATCGGTTCTAGGTCAGAAGGCTCAACCAGAATTAATTCATACATTAGATGCACCGCATTTTAAGGTGCACTGTTGATTTTTGAGAAAATTAAAGGATTTTAAGTGCGCCTTATGGTCCGAAAAATACAGTACATGCTAAACAACATGGGGTTACACTCTCAGTGAGTGTAGATTACACAGTCTATGAATTAGTGCTGAATTGACTCAAACAGTAGTTCCTGTGATTAGGTATAACAAACATGGTTGTGACAGTGAGGGTGCAAAACGAACATGGTGCTACAGCTCATAACTTTTGCCTTCACGCCTGTGCATGTGGCTGTAAAGGCACTGGTGCTCAATATTACCATGTAGTTTGGCCTCCATTTACAGGCACTGTTAATATCACAAACAGTAGCATTGATTACTGCAGTATTTCACACCCTTAGTTATGTTTATACTGGCTGCTGACAAGATTTTGAAGAAACCAGTTATCCAAGTTTTAGGTCAGTAAAAAATAATAAAATAAACAACAATTTAAAAAAAAAAACTATTTCATAGACTCCAAATGGTCTGAAATTTGATTTTGAGGAAAAAGTCCTTGCCTAATTCTTAATTCTTTCACTTATATCCCACCTGTCTAAGACTTGACAAACCATCACAGATTCAGTCTGTGAATATGATCAGTGCAGGGTTTTACTGCAGTCATGCAGGAGCTACACCAGCTAGTAAGAGAACAACTCAATAAAGAACTAATTATCAAATACTGTCGTTATCATACATTACATTCAGGGTGACTTCTAACTGATAGGTTTTTACAAGGAACAACCCAAGCAATTGAAGGTTAAGGGACCTATCAGTGGCAGCTTGGCAATGCCAGTGCTTGAGCCTTCAAACTGAACACTGTCCATAACATACTGCAAATACACACACTTCAATCCAGTGGCATTAGTTGACTGCACCAGTCAGTCCTGGCTACATGAACACACCATTAAACTCAAAACAGATGCATGGTGAACTATGGCATTGTTTTAACAGTCTCTGAGGTGTGAATGATGGAGGAAATGACGTGCAACAAGCAAACCTACATTGAGCTCAATGATCCAGAGCAAGGTAATGAAGAGAAGGTCAAACGTCACAAACAGGCAGAAGGTCCTCCGGACATCAGAGATGCCCTTCTTCTCCCCAGCTTCATACGATTCGATGTGAACAGGCACAGAGGTGGAGTTAATGGAGACTGCATGCCTTCCTACAGCCTGATAGTCCAAGCTGCTGCACTGGCTGGCCATGATCACACAAAGCCACACCCACCACTTCCCCTCACCAGCCGAGAGACCTCCACCAAGTAGTCATGACTGGTTAATCTGAAACAGAGATGGACACGGGGTGGAGACATTTCTCACTTAGGCAGAAAAAGTTTTGCAAAGAGACTGTGACTTAAACAGGTTTAACGAGAGGTGCCACGATTGCAGTTTTCAAGCAATGGAATCAATATAGAGTGGTACCTCAGTTCTCGACCACGACCACTGACCAGAACTCGTCGAATTTGGTTTTGCACACATTTTGACTAGAAGCTTAGGGTCTCGATATTTGCTCGGCGCACTCACTGAAGATCTCCGCTGTGTTTATCATGTTTTTTTTATTTATTTTTAAATCTACAGTACTGTATTCTTAGCGCAAACAAGTCTCCATTGGTCTCCTAAAATGGTTAGTATTGACAGGCCGAAAGGAAAACAGGAACTGAATCCTCCAGGCTACAGTTACACAGGCTGCAGTTATGGCTGCAGTTAGCAGCTATGCTAGCACCCGGAGTTCACCAACAGAGTAAGTGTTTTGTTTTTACTTTTCACTTTCAGTCTGTTACTCACTAAATTACATGAGGTTTTTTTATAAAATGAGTTTTGTGTTAATGATTTTGGCCAACTGTAGGGTAATGTATGTGTTAATGTGTAATAGGTTCTGCTATGATGCAGCATAGATTATATTAAACTCCTCAGTTCACAATACATTTAACTTATGATGGATTTGACAGAACGTATCCCCATTGTAAATCAGGTAGGACCTGTACAATACAACTCCAATAATGCATATAATGCCTTATGCAGTGTGGATTTTCTGGGAGTCTGGAATGGATTAATTAAATTTTCATTATTCCTTATGGGAAAAAATTTCTTGGTACTCGTTATTTTCGGTTCTCAACAAGGCTTCTGGAATGAATTAATGACGAGAATCGAGGTACCACTATATTTACTAGTAATGCAAACAATCTTGGTCAAACCAAGACTTTTGTTTGTTTTTTCCATTTGCATTGTTTTTGAATAATACATAATAAAACATATTTTAATAATCTATACCACAGTAAGAACATATCGGTCGTCTAATACCTCTGGAGATCAGGAAACGGTTCCATATGGTATTTCTGCTTTTTTGCTGTTGATCTCCTGCTCAAACTAAACGCATCTGCACTGACTGGTGCAGGACAATGAAGAAAACAAACAGATTTATTTATTTATTTTCTACATTTTATTACCATTAAAATTGCTAGATTTTGGCACTGGATTCTGGGTCTATTTAACTGTCATGTCTGCTGCCTCCATTTCCATCATACCAGACTCTATCCCTTGCTCTCCTAGCAAGGGACCCAGCATCACATCTGTTCTGGATTTGCTATCATATACCCTGCTATTCAAACCCCTTGTCTTAAGAGGTTGCAAACACACGCTTTCAGAGCTTGTTTGTGGACTTGGTTCAAGCATTTGTTCACCATCCACATTTATCACTGCTTCCTGTGGATGATATTTTGGTGCATCTCTACTATTTATAGAATGAAGTTAGAAACCCAGAATTTGCTCAGTTCTTTGCTACTGAAAACAACATTTTTTTACAATGAGAATATATCTTTGAAGATATGTTCTCACTCACTCACATTCAACACCCTCTTAATCTAATTCAGGGCCAATCAATGAAGGAGATTATCTATATCAGAGAATACAGGGCGCATGCACAGTCATGCCCTGGACGAGAAGACAGAGGTGGCAGGGGTCACTGCTGGAGCACCATGGGATCTCACCTCCCTCAGGCATAGCCAATTGGTGCCTGACCCTGCCTGAAGGCAATACCAAGACTCAAACCCAGGTCGCCATGGTGGTAAGCTAGCGTAATGGACCGCTGTGCCACCCGAATGTTACAGTGCAAGAAAAAGAATGAAAAAAACAAAAAACAATATAAAGTAATCAGGAGTGTAGAGATGCAAAAATGTCATGATGTGCATTGTAAAGATATACAATGTTACATGAATTCTGTTTATAAAGCCATCTGATGCAGTTGCATTCTTGAACACCAGAGGGAGCAAGAGACATTAAGTGTGACAAGTACACATTATTTTTGAATTGTTGGTTGGTTGATGAGTTTTAATGCCACTTCAGCACATCGGCCATTTCGTGGCAAGAAAAGTGATGTTATTGTCGCATCCTTAAATATGGGCTCTTAGTTAGTGAGAGTTAGGAATTTCAGTAATTTGCTTGCTTTGTCTCGGTTGAATATTTCATGTAATGTGTTTAACATTAAGAGTTTTTGTTTTTCCGGCAGGTATCTAGGGTATTCGGTGAGAAAGTGTTTTATAGTGATTGTTTTTTGACAAGTTCCACATTGTGGGGGTTCTTCGCCCTTCAACAAAAAGGAGTGTGTCAGTCTCGTATGTCCAATGCGACATCTAGTATATGTACCTTGGTCCCATTGATTGTCCAGATATGTGTTGGGTCTGTTGCCTATCTCGGGGCTGTGCTCGTGCAGTTTGTTGTCGGCTTGTGTATTCCATTCAGCTTGCCACTTTTCTTGAATATAGCAGGACAGGAGAGGTTTTATATCCCTAAAACCATATGGGCCTTTGTTGTTTTCCTTGCCATCCGGTCTGCTCTTTCATTTCCCGGGAATCCGCTATGGCCTGGGATCCAGCAGAATTCCATGTCGAATTTCAGCCTTCTGAGATGATGTACTTTTTCCAGGATGGTGCTGATGGTTGGGTGATCGGTATTGAGGGATTCCAGTGCTTGTAAACGATTTGCATTGCTGTGTGGTGTTGACATTTTGACTGCCATTAGGAGGGCATAAGCTTCAGAAGTGAAAATTGAACTGTACTTTGGTAGGTCTACTTTAGATGCATGTTGTCCAGATACCATTGCTGCCAAGTCTCTATTCTCAGTTTTGGAGCCATCTGTATATATGGGAAGGTGGAGCGGGAATTTTTCTCTGATGTCCAGGAACTTCTTGAGATAGGTGTTTGGATGGGTGGTAGATTTCTTGTTGCAGGCAAGGTCTAGGATTATGTTTTTAAGGTTTTTAAGGTTCCATGGTGTGATAGGGTTGGGTTGGGTATCTGTTCTATGTCATTCAGGTCTACAGCGAGTTCTTTCAGGTGTGGCTGGATTCATGTTCCAAATGGCTGTATATGGGTTATCTTGGCATCATATAGTGCCGGGTATGACAGGGAGAATGTTGAGGCACATGCCTGGTTTTGTGGGTTGGCTTTCAGTTTGATGGCATATTGGAGGGCTGATTTCAGTCGTTTGTGCTCCAACGATGGTTCATGGGTTTGTGCATACAGGCTCTGCACGAGGGAGATTCAGTATGCCCCCAGCGCCAGTCTGATGCCTTGGTGGTGTACAGTGTTTAGACGGTTTAGGTACGACTTCCTGGCGGCAAACATAAATCATACTACCATAGTCTAACTTTGTCCTGATGATGGTTCTGTACATTCGTATAAGGGGTTGGAATTCTGCGCCCCATTTTGTCCTGGCCAGAATTTTTACTATGTTCAGTCTCTTCATGCATTCATTTTTTAAAGTTCTTATATGTAGGATGAAGGACAGTTTGGAGTCCAATATCAGTCAGTAATTTTGTTTCTTTGGCTACTTTGATGGGGTCCCCCTCCAGATGGAGTTCTGGCTCAGGGTTAAGTGATCGTAACTTGCAGAAGTGTACACACGTTGTTTTGTTTTTTGAGAACTTGAAACCATTAGTTATTGGCCATTGATGGATCTTGTTTATTTGTCGTTCTACTGTGTGCAGGTGTTCCCTCGGTAGGCACTGCTTAGATCATCAACCTGCAGGCTGCAGAATGTACCTGGTGATGTCACTTTCATTACACTATTAATTTTGAGACTGAAGAGTGTGACGAATAGTATACTTCCTTGGGGCATTCCCATTTCTTGGATGTGGTTATCCAAGTAGGTGTTGTTGACTTTTACCTTAAAGTGTCTGTTCATTAGAAAGTCAGCTATGAATCCGGAAGCATCTCCAGGCGGTGTCGTATGTTTTCTCTAGGTCAAAGAAGACAACCACGGCGTGTTCTTTTCTAATGAATGTTTCCAATCTGACCAAGTTATCTGTTGTGCTTCCACCTTTTCGGAATCTGCTCTGCATTTCACTTATTATGTGGTAATTTTCTAGCTCCCATACAAGTCGGTTATTGACAAT
Organism: Ancistrus triradiatus; assembly: GCA_025084515.1. Taxonomy (NCBI): domain Eukaryota; kingdom Metazoa; phylum Chordata; class Actinopteri; order Siluriformes; family Loricariidae; genus Ancistrus; species Ancistrus triradiatus. Next base: position 161,799 of record JAJAGP010000368.1, on the reverse strand, counting down.
CCTCTCCATGGTTTTGCAGAGGCAGCTTGTCAGTGCAATGGATCTGTAGTCATTCGGATGGCTATTGTCCTTTCCTGGTTTATGTATGGGGATGATGGTTGCTTCCTTCCACATGGGTGGGATTTTTTCCTGATACCCAAATATGGTTGAAGATTTTCAATAGTAGAGTCAGTGAGCTTGTGGGTAGGTGTTTCAGCATTTGATAACGGATGTCATCTGGCCCAGTTGCTGTACCATGGGATTGTCTTATGGATGTTCAGAGTTCTTCCAGGATGAATTCCTGGTTATATGATTCGGAATGGAAGTCAATCTCTTTTCTTTCTTCTCGAGTCCGAAAAGCTTGGAACTCTGATGTGGAGTTGCTCCCTGATGAGTTTCTCTCAAAGGTCTTTTGCCAATTGTTCGGCAATATCCGTTTCCTCAGTGGCCATACCATCTTCTTGTTTGATGTAGTGAATTTGTCGTTGGTCTCCTCTGCCTTTCATTTTCCACAGGAGGTTCCAGATTTTTGTGGCCGGGGTATTACTTGTTATTTCTATTTATGTAGGTTCTCCAGCATTGTTTTTTGGCTGCATTAATTATTCTCCGAGCTCTAGCGTGACTGATTTTAAGGTTCGTTAAATTATCCCATGTTGGATGTTTGCAAAAAGTTATTTCTGCCTATTTACGGGCATCAACAGCTTGTTTGCATTCTTCGCTGTATCATGGGTTGCGACGTTTCCCTGAACTTGTAGAGGATCTTGGTATGGTCTCCTCTGCTATCTTTCTCAAGGTGAACCATACAATGAGGTCTGTGGTCTGGGTTGGCTGTTGCTTGTAGTCTCGTATTGATTATGATTTGGCTGTCTGCATGTTGTTTCTTACTAGGATAGATGTCCCACCGGAAGACGAAACCCTTCAAGTTTGTTAATGCCTGATGCTAACTGGGTTTCTTGATGGCATATGACACCAGGGTTGAGGGATGCGATTAACTGCTGAAGTTCACTAATGTTAGCTTTGAGTCCTCGACAGCTCCACTGGATGATAGGGTTTGTTTTCATTTTGTTCGAGTTGAGGGTATGCGTGATCTACTTCTGTTTTTCGGCGATCGGCTTCGATCGGCTTCTCCCATTTCAATATCATTCGGGACTTCTGTTTTTCCTGTGTTGGGGTCTGTACTTGTTTTTGGTAAGTGTTCAGTCTACATCTTGGTTGTCCCCCCACTGTGGCTCGGGGTATTTTGGGTTTGGTTCCAGTTTGGTATTGTCTGGGTAGGCATGGGGGGACTTTGGGTATGTGTACTCTTAGTTTTTGGTTGAATAGCATCCTTAATTAACTGTGGTTTATCGCTATTCAGCCATGTGATTTCAGTTGGACTGCTACTTGTCCGCGTTGCTTTTACCACTACACTGAATGGTTTTATGAAATTGGGAGAGTCGTTAACCATTTTCCTTGCTTCTGCATGGCTGACCTTCTTGGTGCATTTTATCATCTGGATTTCTTTTTCTTTAATCCAACTTTGGCACATTTTGCCTGAGGCAGCATGTTGGCCCCCACAATTTCTGCACTTTGGCGGTTTCAGGTAGGGCGTATCATGGCCCGCGTTTCCACAGTTGCAGCAGGTAGGGGAGCTCTTGTACATGGCTGATCCATGTAAATATTTCTGACACTTATAGCACCGGATGGGGTTGGGGATATAGAACTCCACATTTACTTTCTGGTAACCCATTGAGGTTTTTGTTGGAGGGTCAGTTCTCAAATGTAAGAATATATGTATTTGTCTTGATTGTCTTTTCTTGTTTCCTAATTGTTATTTGCTTGACGTTAGTTACGCCTTGCTGAGCTAATTCTTGAGCTATTTCTTCTTCGGCCATGCCCTCCAGCTCTCTTCAACGGATGATGCCTTTACTGCTGTTTAGCGTTTGGTGGGGGAAAGTCTTAGTGTCTATGAACGTTTTCACGCCCAAGAGGTTCTCTGCTTGTACCCTTTTCACACAATCCACTTTTCACAGGATCTGTCCCGATCTGAGTTTCTTAGCGTCCTTTACTGTACCTGTTATGCCCATGATGCCTTTTTGCATTGCAAAGAGAGAGAGTTTGCTTAGGGTCATTTCAGTTGATATGGAGTCCATTAGTATAAACTTCGGCCAATTCTCGTTCACAAACAAGGGGGAAAGTCCAGTAGCCGGGTCTGGGTCGCATAATTCACATAATCCGTCAGTTTTCTTTTGGGGTTAGGTTTAGCCATATTTGTATTTAAGATTCATCACCCTTACTCCCCACCCATCTCAGAGCCCAACAAGGGGGTGCACAGAGCCGTGGAGCTCCAGCGGATGTGCACCAGGGCTATAAAGGTGATATACTCAAACAACTTGATGGAACTGTTGCTCGATTTACCCTAAGCCAGCGCCTTCTAGGGACAACCTAGGGCAAGTCCTGACCAGCCCATTGATTGGAGCGGGCCTCTCCAACTGCCTGTCTATGCAAAGTAGGAGTCAAAGCGCTGTGCTGGGTCGATGGCAGCTGCAGCATACCACTCCCCTCAAGCTCCAGGACCTCTTCCTCCACAAACACAGGTCGCACCTCATGGCCAACAAAATGCCCCATTCGTTCGCCTCTTACGAACAGCAAGGGGGTGCTGGAGACCTATTCTGCCCCAGGATTTTTTAATTCTTCAACTGTTTACTATATGGTGAAGCTACAACAGAACATTTGTTTAGAATTTTAAACCTCCATTTCTAGTAATGTATTCTAACTGTTGGGTATAAGGAGTTTTTTTTTTATTGCTCTTTGTTATGAAAATGCATTGGATTGCATTGTGAGCAGAGTATATTGTTACACCCCTAAAAGGAATTCATTGCGAAAGATATAAAGTGAGGCAGGTCAACAGTGTGTCCTTTTTATGAGCATGCCAGCTTATTTCCGATGGTTGGAATAGCTAATGTATCACTTGATGATTCAAAAGAAAACACAGCTCAGATGACACAATGGAAAATTGATTACTTTATGCATTATTAATAATAATTATTACATTACTGATGTAAGCTAAATAGCTTTTATACAAGTTAGTAGTTACTGTCAAGAGTACACAGTACATTTTATATATATATATATATATATATTATATATATATTATATATATATATATATATATATATATATATATATATATATATATATATATGTATGTATCTCAAAAATAAAAGGAACACTTAAACAACACAATAACTCCAAGTAAATCAAACTTCTGTGAAATCAAACTGTCCACTTAGGAAGCAACTTAGTTGATCCTTCACGGCTTATTTTTGCCATGTATGTAATCCAAGCAGTGAGCTGCAAAAGTTTCCGTGCTGGAGACGTGGTTGAGTTCAAAATGGATCACTACCCCCTTTGTTAGTGTCCCTACTGCCTCATCAGCAATACGATATTCAGGGAAACTACTTGTTGAGTAAGTAGCACTCAAAACACAGCCGAAACCTATAACACATCCTTCTCTTTAGCAAACAAACCCAAACATGTCTCTTAAACAAACCCACGAGTGGCCAAAACTTTACACACCTGACATGAATTGTGAATTAAAGTAAAAAACACTGTGTTATTCATGTGTGGCTGACCAGAACAGAATTGGTTATATGAGACTGAATACCCGATCACTGGTTGAAGACGATCACACTAAAAACCGTAATACCGTTATATATATATAATGAAGGCTTTGATTACTACACGGTTACTTCGCCCCACATAATTACACAAATCAGAATGCATGAATGCAGAATGTAGTTGCTGAATGTAAACAGTTTTTATTGTGCAATCTGCAACGTAATAAAAACAGAGCTTAAAAAAAAAAGAGAGACGTGCCTTCTTTTGGCTGACGGATTGTCATCCTGGTAAGATACACCCTGAATTCAGTAGGTTAATCATTGTTGTAAATCAGTCTCAAGAGTTACTGCGTTCATAATGTGGTTTTTCTTTTTGCATCGCTTTATAATCCATTTCTGTGTTCTGTTCTTTAATCAGATGGAGTCTTTCCCAACTGTTGACTATTTCTAGGCTGTAGTGTATGTTATGCTACCTGGCTAGCTAGCGAGCTTTACGATGTCGTTCTCGTGTTTCACAGAAAGTAATAGGACATTATTGGTGCATTGCCTATCATTGTTTCTGTAGGCTGGACCATGAGCCACAATATGTATCACAAACATTTTGCATTTTGGAATTGAAGACTCATTTGCAAACCGAACACTGCTACTAACCTTCCTCTAATAACAATACAGACCTGCCAACCTTGGAAAAAAATTTTGAGTAGCAACTTACTGCGGCAGCACAGCGTGGCGTGGTGCGAGGTCAGGTATATTTGCTGATCAGTATTGATTGAGTTCAAATGCTCACTCATCACTCAACTTATTACTAAGCACATAGTACCCACTCACCACCATATCAGTTTATTCAAACATACAAGTAGACAATAAAGAAAACAAGAACTGGTATGACCATGGTATGCATCTCTGTTTTAGCTCTCCATCAAGTAGATCAATATTGCTTCTTTCCCCGTAGACTCTCTTGATTCACAGATCTTCCCCCAGTAGCATAGCAACGACTCTCTCCCAACGCTGGCATCAAAAATCCTACCTACAATTGGGTACATCTTTATGTCATCCATGTCTGTGCTGCCATCTGTGGCCAGGCTGAATGCAGACCTTTTCATAATTTCTGTGAGACACTCATCGTCATGTCTGGCCAATGTTGTCATTATGGAAGTTGTCTTTGTTCTACCGCAGCCGTATTGTTTTGCTTATCTCACTGTCAGGAAACATTTTCCTGAACATTGGCCCAGCATGATCTGCCACAGCTAAAGGTATATATTGTGCTCTGCTAAGCGCGTTGTATAAAACGTTTCTTCTTCTGCTCGTATAGCCCCTGAGGTCTTTGGAATTGTAAGAAGAATTAATTCAATCTTGGCACTGACATCTGTAGCAAAGCTACTTTTTTTGAATGTTTTTGTTACCCTCCACATGGCGTCGGCAGTCTGCAAAACACACACACACATTCTAAATCCTTTCCTTTCATAAATTTAGTTTTGACAGTAAAAGAGATCAGGTAAAATATTTTTTTTGCCAGATTCTCTTGCTCTCACTACACTTTCAAAGTGAATATTTCAGAATACTTCTATACTGTAAATAAAATTTTTGTTTCAATATAAAAATATTTAAATGAATGTTACACAAACCCATAACCACACTTACAGTAAACTGTTTAATAGTAGTGAAAATAAATTATACTCTGACCTATCCTATAATATAGCCTTTATGTTGTATTCATATTACACAAAATAGTCCTATTTTGCAGTATAAAACAACATGGTCTATTGTATTGGTGTTGGAAAGCACTGTCATTTATGAAAAGCAGTAGTGGCCTTAACAGGCACACACAATGGCCTAATTTGGGAAAAAGAATGGCCTATGTATATAAATGCAAAGCATTTCTTCTATGTTAGTAATATTATTACCTGTAGCTCCTTGATGGCTAACGTCAAAATCATAACTGCACACTGTGCAAAACGCATGATTAGGCAGTTTAGATGGGCGGAGGCAAGGCCATTGACCTTGATACTTCGTCGTCAAGGAACTTCTGAGGGGCATGAGACTCGCTTCTTTTTAGATTTGCTTCCCCCCTCTCTTTCATGTCAGTACCTCATCTGACATCATGATATATTATTAACTGCAAGGCGCACACACCATACACAAGCTTATAAGAATCTCACAGGGCATGTGTAGTTTGGAAGGTCTTAACGCACAGTCGCCTATTCGGTTGACCTGGATGGAAACGTTAGTAGGCTACCATATTTTTTCACTTTAGGCTATTTAATATTGTTGTTGATATAGGTCTGAGTCAAATATCAAAACAAGCTGGAACAAATATTTCCTTCAGATAAGGCGGGACATTGGGGTTGGGCTATCACGTTATGACGGTTTTTTGTCCTTGCTTTATTTATGGCACCACAAATAAAGCAAGCGTAAATGTGAAACTCTTAAGCGCAGAAAGAAGTTCTGAGTGGCATCATCATGTCGTGCTCAAATTTTTTTCCCCCCATTCTCAATTCGATTGTTGTCTTCACGCGCCATGTGAATTGACTTCAACTGTGCTTTCTATTGAATGGCTACTGGTGTTGTGGCTGACAACACAGTACGGAAACACCATTTAAAATGAAAAGGACTGTTGTTTGGATTTTTCTTTCTGAGAAATATTATATATGAAAAACCATTTTAGCACAGTGATTGTTTAAGCCTATTAAATATATTATGTTTTTTAATGTATAGTATGCAAGTAACTAGTTCATCTATGAAAATATTGTTCGACTTATATGTAGTTTAAAGTGGGTTTTCTACACCAAAACAAAACCCTTTAAAACAATGGTAAAGTCTATCAAAACTGTTTAAAAGATGTTAGTCTGTTTTCTCTGCGCTTAAGCAGCGTCAGCCTGTAGCGAGCAGCGCAATACCGTAATATCGCGTATATAGGCACATTCGGATTTAAAGTGCGGATGGCTTTTGACTGTGAATCTCTGATAGCTTGACCGCGGTTACGGAAAGTCCCCTTCTCCAGAAGAACGAACGTCTATTTATCTAAAATTATAAGAATAATTTAATAGTCAAGCTTAACGTTTTTCATGAGCATGCCATTCACCGATTTTTGTTGCCCACATACCTGTTCCGCCGTCAAAACTTAAAACTGCGGTTTAAGCCAGCCGCCTATCACCAAAACGCAGTTATAAACTAGCTGCACGTGAAATGTGTGTCGTGGCTACTATACACTTGTTCCTGTAAGAGTCGACTCCTCGGCTCTCCCGCTCGTAGCCTAATTGAATAGTTTAAAACTAGCATTATGATTGGTCGAAGTCTTCTTTTTCCCCAACAGGTTGCTGCCCAATGCGGTTACACCCATAGACGAGTTGCCTAGTGCGCGAATTCACAGACAGTTTGCCATCAATGGCTTTTCGCGTATTTTAAAGCAACAAATCGTAGCAGCGTAGTTCGATGTCTAAATGCGTATCTGCTACGCAAAATGCGTAAAGGTTTGGCAGGTCTGACAATATAAAAAGATTGGTAATAACAGACAGAACTTAGGGGCAGGTAGAAGTTTTATAATAACCAAAGTGTTTAAATATAATCATCAAATTCCACCGAGGTGCTTGAAAGTTTGTGAACCCTTTAGAATTTTCTATCATTTATTTAGAGGATCTAAAAAATTATCCAATATTACCATAGTAGTGATTGGCAAAAGTAATGTGAACCTCTAGGATTAGCAGTTTAATTTGAAGCTGAAAATTAGTGTCAGGTGTGTTGTTCAATCAATGGGATGACAATCAGGTGTGAGTGGGCACTCTGTTTTATTTAAAGAACCGGGATCTATCAAAAGTCTGCTCTTCACAACATGTTTGTTTAATAGTCACAAAAGACCCCCAGTGTACTTCTAAGCAACTGAAGTCCTCTCTTACATTGGCCTAATGTTAATGTTCATGAGTCCACCATCAGAAGAACACTGAAACAACAATGGTGTGCATGGCAGGGTTGCAAGGAGAAAGCCACTGCTCTCCAAAAAGATCAATTGCTGCCTCATCTGCCAGTTTTCTAAAGATCACGTGCACAAGCCAGACGGCTAATGGAATAATTTTTTTGTGAACAGATGAGACCAAAATAGAATGGTGGTAGCAATCATGGTTTGGCCCTGTTTTTTGCTGCATCTGGGCCATCATTGATAGAACAATAAATTCTGAATATATCAGAGAATTCTAAAGGAAAATGTCATATCTTTGTCTCATTTGTTTAACTGGGTTCTCTTCATCTACTTTTAGACTTGTGTGAAAATCTGATGACGTTTTAGGTCATATTTAATGCAGAAATATAGAAAATTCTAAAAGGTTCTCAATACTTCAAGCACCACTGTAGGTGTAAATTATATTATAAATAAGATCAAATACAGTTGTGGAGTCCAGTTAGACCATAAACCACCAGTAGTTACCAAAAAAAAAAAAAAAAAGAAAGAAAAACGAATGTTTTGATCATTTTTGGATTTTATTTTCTCTGCAATTTGTTGTACGAAATATTGCAACTTCGTAAGTAATACCGTATTTTTCGGACCATAAAACACAACCAGAATTAATTCATATATTAGGCGCACCGCATTTTAAGGCGCACTGTCGATTTTTGACAAAATTAAAGGATTTTAAGTGCGCCTTAAAATGCGGTGCGCCTAATATATGAATTAATTCTGGTTGTGTTTTCTGACCTAGAACCGATTGTAGATGGTACACGGCGCTCATAAATCTGTCTAAATGTTTTAGCAAGGCCTTGGTAAGTTACGAAGCTTACAGCAACCGTAGTCAGGAACATCGGAGTAATACGGTATGTGCTTCAACATTACGGTGTGTGCATTCATTCATTCATTTTCGAAGCAGATTTCACCCTCAACGCTATCAGTCACGCAGTACAACATGTACATAGAGCAGCTGCGAGAGAATTCAACATTAACGAATCAATGGTATGGAAGTGGAGGAAGCAAGAAGACGCCCTGCGCCAGGTAAAGACCAAACTGAGCTTCCGACGGAACTTAAGAGTTTTGTTTCATTTCATGCGCCTTATAACGCGGTGCGCTTTATGTATGAACATAGACGCGTTAGCAGCCGATCATTGATATCGCGCCTTATAACCCGATGTGCATTATAGCCCGGAAAATACGGTAATAAAAATCACCTATTAACAGAAGTCACTTAACAACTTAATTTTCCATCTTATTTATTTCCTCATATGGGGCATAATTTTCACCAATACTGCACCCACATGCAGTCCCTGCTAGAATTCAGTCTGCTCTTTCAAGTGTTTCCTTTTAAGGTGGTTAAACAGGTTAAAACACATTGGGTTGCCATATCAGTACCTTCAGCTAAAGTAAGAAAATTAGTTTAGTACAATGCCCATTATCTGTCTGTTAAGGCAGATTGTGGAGACATTTAAATATTTCATTATCTGAAATCATCACATCACCCACTCCTAGTTTGCAGCCTGTGCCAAGGCATAAACCTATGCTTGTTCTCTTTGCAAAAATTAGAAATATAAGCTATACAGTAGGACTGTTGATCCCTCATTGTTGTCTACATTTCAGACAGGGCAGGTGGTGACAGTTCCCTTAAATAGGTCCAGGATACGGTCATGGGTCATCACATGGTTATACTTGGACACAAAAAGAATTGAGCCAATTCACAGCATTCATCCAATGTACAAATTACTTTGCTTCTTCTAAAGGACTGTAAAGAGCTAGTGCCATGGCAGCCACTATTGTGCTGCTATAGATTAAATATATGGTTCTAGATATCTAAACAGGCTTTTTAAAAGCAAACTTATTCCCAAAATACCAGGGGGCAGTCATTTCCATAATGATTACTTAATGGGCAGTAACTACAATAAGAAAGGTTTTCTTGTTTATGTGCTGTCTGTGCTCTTTGGATCAAAAAATAGACTAAATAACGCTTAGAACAGCCAAAACCAAAAAATGAAATTCCTATCATTTGCATATGTCAGAAATAAAAATAAAGTAGGTTTCACTTCCTCACCATTTAACTAACCCAACAAAACCTTGCCAGCATTAAAGAAGTAAAAACGATCTTTCCTGTCACACAAAGTGAAGTGACAAAATTCTGCTATGGCCCAAAAATTTTCTAGTTTTGCTTTCTGTCTAAATACATCGGAACCTGACTACTACAATGCTCTCCGTGGCGACTTGGGAACTACTCTGTAGTTTCCTACTGCGTCGATGTTTCGATTAAGAACTTCTGTAAACTGCTCTCAACAAAACTAAAAGGAAACATGTTATGCAGTTAGGTACTCATTTTGTCATCTCTACTCAATCTGGGATAGGTCTGAAATAAACGTGGTAGTTGGCATTTCTCTTTCCTTTCTTGAGTCAGTGTGCCGAGCTCCACTGTATCACATTTAAGTTTGAGGTGATTTGTCACTGAGTTTGTGTTTTTTGTTGTATTGTAACAAATCTTGCAACCTTTGTGCTCAACTCCTGGGTTTTCCTGTTGGGTGTCCTGGTCAACTATGTGACGTTCTGTGCTCAAAATAGGTTTACACCAGCACCACGTTACAGATTCCCATTGAAATGGGAAACAAAACTAAGCCTGGTTTATATTTCCCGACAGATCAAAGAAAACCAATCTGTGAAAACCCAGTTGTAATTTACTAATCAATTATGCAGCAAACACTTGATTATTCAACTACTCGTGACCATCACTGGCAGGTGCAGTTACTTCAGTGTCAGTTATAATAACTCTATATGTAACTCATTGTAATGCCATCAGTTGATACTTTAATAAATTCCCACTGAACTCTTAATTTGTGCTTGCAGTGTGGCATTGCAGGAATCTAAGTTTAAAGGACATTATAATGGTTTGATTATTATTCAATATTTTGTGACAAAAATTACTGTACAGAACATACATTCGTTGTATGTTCAACATTTACATTTAGTCTTTTAGCAAACGCCCTTAACTAATGACAACTGATACAATCTTACAATCCAACCAATTGTAGGTTAAGAACCCAAGAGAGGCAGCTTGGAACCCTGGACCCTTGGTACAGAGTCCAGTACCTTATCCACCAAGCCAGTATAATCACACATGGGTGGATTAGCAAGGTGAACAAAGATTCATTAAGATTCATTAACCTCTGGATGTAGCTCTTCTGCTTACTTACCACACAGTTGGGATGCACACCCACAATCCTTAGCTTATGAGCCCAGTGCCTTATCCATTAGGCCACTGGGTCATCAACTGATGAATACACAATTTGCCTTGTGCATTGCTTCACGTGTGTCAGATGAGCATAATTCTAAACATTCCAGGCTGATCATAGTAATCAGACCAGGCACAGAACGATTAACAAAAGTGCCAAAGACTACTGAGATGGTTCGTTTGGTTATATGTACCAGAACTGCAAGGTACAATATTTAATCCCTAATTTAAGACTGCACTTACAACAAAACATCTCATTACTAAAACTGATTAGGGGGGCCCCACAATGGCACATGCGGTTAAGCTCCAGAGATCCCCAGTTCGATCCCAACCTCAAGACTCCACCTTCGTGGGATCTGCATTTCCTCCCTGTGTCAGTCTGGGTTTACTCTGGGTACTCCAGTTTCCTCCCCCATTCCAAAGACGTACATTAGGTTAACTGGTTGCTCTAAACTGACCCCAGTGTAAATGTGTCTTGACTAGTATCGATGTAACCTTACTCCTGTCATGAGAAGCCATTAATGACAGCTTGTGAGTCACATGACAAACTGCGATTTTTTTTAAGTTACAAGAATTACCTGTTTTAGTGCCCAGGCAGTAAATGTTGCAGGGCATGTTAAGGTATGAGGTTTTTTTCATACATCCTTTAGTTGTATAGTTAGCGATCATTGCTATATATTGTGCATTATCGACAACAAATACGAGTCAATGACATGATTACCAACCATGTTTTAGGAACCTATATACACATGAATAAACTGTCTACATTATAAAGATAACAAATGAATCATTTGTATCTACATTTTAGATTTGGAATTGTTTTAAAAACTGAACGTGACTGTAATTGTCTTAGTATAACACCACGTGAACCAGCCTAAACATCACTTCTCACCTTGAGCCAGTTTCCCAGATTTTTAAAGTTCAGACCGTCTTAACTTGGGAAGAAAGTGTTATTCATGTGACGTTAGCTCTAGATCATTTAACTACAATCTTTGTGTTTTGGGGAATCTCAGCCCTTATCACTGCACCACAAAATGAGTCACAATGAGTCCTTAGGAATTTCCTGTCCACTCTTCCCATTAAAACATGCCAAAAGCCCCTTTGCTGTCAATTGTGCCACATGACATTTACATTGACCGGTAACACATTACATAACACTTACAGTTTGTAACATATCATGATTTCAACAGAATGTTGACTCATGCTAAACCACTTTTTTTTAATAGGTTTTACTGTTCATCAACAGAATATCAAACAACCTGGTGATTTTTCCCCAATCAGCTGACTAGTGTTTTTAAGCCTCTAACATCAACAGCCTCAGATTCCTGTTTCAGTGTCAGATTCCTGACATCAGTGGAACCTGTTTTGGTTTTCTACTGTTGTGGTCTAGACATCTCAAAGTCAACATGCTGTAATGCTTTTCTGATCACCACTACTGCAAGAAATGGATACCTAAGTTTTGGTAGCCTTCCTGTCAGTTCAAACAAGTCTGGTCATTACAGTCGTATGAAAAAGTTTGGGCACCCCTGATAATTTTCATGATTTTTCTTTATAAATCATTGGTTGTCCAGCTCAGCAATTTCAGGTAAATATATCATATAGCAGATGAACACTGTGATATTTGAGAAGTGAAATTAAGTTTATAGGTTTTACAGAAAGTGTGCAGTAATTATTCAAACAAAATTAGCCGGGTGCATAAATTTGGGCACCCTTGTCATTTGAATACCTTTAGCACTAATTATTGGAACACAAAATTTGTTTTGTAAGCTCACTGACCCTTGATCTACATACACAAGTGAATCCAATTATGAGAAAGTGTTAAGGTGGCCAATTGGAAGTTTTTCTCCTCTTTGCATCTTCTCTGAAGAGTGGCAACATGGGAGCCTCAAAACAACTCTCAAATGGCCTGAAAACAAAGGTTGTTCAAACATCATGGTTCAGGGAAAGGGAAAAGCTCTCTCAGAGATTTCAGCTGTCAGTTTCCACTGTGAGGAACATAGTGAGGCAATGGAAGACCACAGGCACAGTTCTAGTTAAGGAACTCCCGAAGGGCAGACCAAGAAAAATCTCAGATAGGCAGAGGCGAAGGATGGTGAGAACAGTCATAGTCAAGCCACAGACCACCTCCAAAGACCTACAACCTCATCTTGCTGCAGATGGTGTCACTGTTCATCGTTCAACTATACAGCGCACTTTGCACAAGGAGAGGCTGTATGGGGAGAGTAATGCAGAAGAAGCCTTTTCTGCAGACACGCCACAAACAAAGTCACTTGAGGTGTGCTACAGCACATTTGGACAATCCAGCTTCATTTTGGAATAAAGTGCTGTGTACTGATGAACTACTAAAATTGAGTTATTTGACATAACAAGGAGCGGAAAAGGAACACAGCATCCCAAGACAAACACTTGCTACCCACAGTAAAATTTGGTGGCGGTTCCATAATGCCCGCGGGACTGTGTGGCCAGTGCAGGTACTAGGAATCTTGTTAAAATTGAGGGTCGCATGGATTCCAGTTAATATCTCCAGATTCTTAAGAACAATGTTCAAGAATCAGTGACAAAGTTGCACCGAGGCCAACGACCCCAAACCCTGCTCATAATCTACTAAGGCATTCATGCAGAGGAACCAGTACAACGTTCTGGAATGGCCATCTCAGTCCCCAGACATGAATATTACTGAAAATGTGGGCTGTCCATGCTTGGAAACCATCAAAGATGACTGAACTGGAGATGTTTCTAAAGAAGAATGGTCCAAAGCACCTTCAACCAGAATCCAGACTGGAAGCTGTAGGAAGCGTTTAGCGGCTGTTATTTCTACAAAATGAGGATCTACTAAATATTGATGTAATTTTTCTGCTGGGGTGCCCAAATTTATGCACCTGCCTAATTTTGTTTGAATAATTACTGCACACTTTCTGTAAAACCTATAAACTTCATTTCACTTCTCAAATATCACTGTGTTCATCTGCTATATGATATATTTAACTCAAGTTGCTGATCTGAACAACCAATGATTTATAAACTAAAATCATGAAAATTATCAGGGGTGCCCAAACTTTTTCATACGACTGTATCTTTGATACAGTGTTTATAACCACAATACTGCTACTCAGTGTTTGCTTTTTGTTTATTTGACACCATTAGGCACCATTTATGCTGGTATCGGTCTGTAAAGAACAGAGCAGCAGTTCCTGAAATATTTAAAAGTACCAAACCAACAACAAGAGGGGACATTGTGGCACGGGAATATTAAGCAGAAGGTTGAGGATTCAACTCAATATTATAATAAATACTAATAGGAAATAAACATCTGTCTTTTAACTCTGGACGTTACAGCGGTAAACAGCTGGTCACCTCAACAGCCAATCAACACTGCGGATCCACAAGCAGAGGCAGGAGTTAAAGAGTGGACGTATCTGTCAGTGTGTGTGTGTAACCACCTTAATTAGCTCACATTTGGTCTATTGACTGTTCTAACTCGGCTGATGTGTTCAGTGAATTTTTTGTGACAGTTACTCATGATTGTGTGCATGTCTTTCCGCTAATTATTTGTAACAACCTGTAAATGGCGTTCGTAAGTGAAGGTGCCTGTATGTTCTATATCAACTATATAAACTGGTTCACATGCACTCGTTGAGTCTCTGTTTCATCTGGCTGATCTTCTGTGTTGTTCGTCATACTGTCTATCAATGCATTTTTGGCTTCTGTCAAAAAACAGGTGTCATACCTATCATGCCATCCTCTTACGTGCTATGGCTTTCCCCTAGAAAGAGTCGTATTGGGACATGTTACTGTATTTTCTATAATTGTTGTGAATTTCCATAAACTAAAAAAAAAAGGTTTGGCATGTATATAACAGTTTAGACTTCGGACAGATGGTAGTGTTCCACTTGTGTTTTCAGCGATATCTCTGAGGCATTTACATATCGTTTGCAAACAGTAGTCTTGTGAAATACCCTTTATATTTACATGACAGTAACATAAAAAGATTATGTGACTTGGTAATGTCCGGTCAAGGTCCATTTCGTTTAGCGTCTTGTTTAATGGTGGTCGTTAAACAGCACTTCATGTACTGGGGTTTTTGATGGTCATACGGCACATACCGCTCAGTTTCTTGTATTGTACCCTTTATTTTAAGTTGCTTTGGGTAATGGCGTCTACTAAATGCTGTAAATGTAAACAATTATCCCACCGTCAAAGATCACGTGGTGGATATTTATTTTGTCTGGTAGATAGTGAACAAATTGGGGGTTTGAAAATGCAGGTAAGAAAGTTTGAAGGTGCAGCGTTTGCTGCTGTGGTGTCATACTTACGTGTAGAACTACGTCTGTACGAAATACCTGATCTACACAATGCAAACGATATTATTTAGTAGTATACCGATTGGAACACAGACCAACTCTTTTAATAATATCATGTACGTCGATGGCAAGATTTTTATTCATTCGACCCCATCCCTAATAAAGCTAAGATCGCACAAACACGCTAGCATAACTATAGCTACACACGTCTAACATCTAACAAACAGCATTCATTTGTGATTCTGTTATGCCGTTGCGTTCACTTACCTTAGTTTACAATGCAGCGAATGATACAGCCAAGATACTCCCGCTGTTAATCCAACTACACATTAAGGTAAATTAGCTAAACGTAACGTTTCCGGCCGAGGTGTTATTCACTGAATATATCTAATGTTAAGTTCGCATGTCAGTTTTAATTTCGGTAACGGTGATGGTGCATGAAGCCAACCCTCAATCTGCACGAAACAGAAACTTCTCTAGTTAGCGTATGGCAGGAAATATACTAGCTGTATTTTGACATGGGAATTCTGGGGTATGTAGTCCGCTGTCTTGAGGAAGCTTTGAAATAGAGCAGGCACGCTGCGGCGCTGTTCTGCGGCAATGCCTGATAAGCAACGTAGGTAAGTAGAGTAGCAGAAATGTGACATTACTGTTACATAAAAAACAATTTACTTACATAGTAGTACTTATCCAAAATATTACTTGAGTGACAGTAATAAAATATGTAGTGAATTTACCCTGTTCTGGTAATCAGCGGTGGCATTCCACTAAACCTGGAGTAGAGCAGTGACACTCAAACTTTAAGCATCGACTTCAAAATCCCACCCGTTTTATCTTTTGTTTTAGTCCATACTCATTGAGTCAGTACTTCAGTTTTACATCTTTAAAACTTTTTGAAATTCAAAAAACTTTGTTAGATAGCAAAGATCTAAGAGAGGATATAGTTGGATAGCTAGATGGTGGGATATACAACAGCATATTATGGCATGTTTCAGACACATCACATCCAACCCATCCTTTAAGATCTGAGAGTCTCCCATATATTGAAAATGGCTCCCTGATGAAATCCAAAATTAATTGATCAGGCACACAAGCGAAAATCTTCAACTATTACTATAAAATTATTAAATAGGTAACAGTTTAAATCTTACATATATCCTCTAGGTTGTACAAGGAGGTTGGGTATCTTCGAGTCTTGATCCTCCCAAGGTTTCCTCCTTATTACATTTAGGAAGTTTTTCCTTGCCACTGTTGCCCCAGGCTTGCTCAATTTGGGCATTGATATGTGTAAAGCTGTTTTGAGACAATGCTCGGTTGAAAAACTGTTTTCTTTGACTTGACCTAATCCGTTTGCCCAGCAAGTCCAAAAGAAAAAAGCAACAAACAAACAAAAACAAAAACAACCTATTAGAAAGCTTTTATTTTCTCTTCGGTTTGGATATTGTGATTGGATCAATGACATCACGGCCATATTATATGTTACATTAAAAACCCAGTAGTTCAGAGAGTGAATCATAGATTTTGTAAACTATGAAAGAAAAAAAAGAAAAAAAATGCAGTAACAGTTCAATAAAGGTTAATGAAAGTTACTTAACTTTCTGTATTTACATTGATGCATTTTTTAAACATTAATGAAAGCTAATAAATAAACAGATATTACAATATTATTAATTATTGGATGCATACTTTGAAGTGCTTTTTTATAAAGGTACTACACTGGTTTCTCTCTGAAATATTTCAGCAGTTTTCCCTTTATTTATTAAATGATCAGACTATGTTTGTGCCATGTTTATCCTCCACTTGTGCAGGGGAAGAAGGTGATAGTGTAGGATTCGAAGGCTCAACAGTCAGAGACCATGTGTTCAGGTACGGCTGACAGGCAGGTGCTAGGTGGAACGAACACTTGTGGGTCACTGATGCCCAGCTGCAGGTCAAAGAAGCGTGTGGTGGTGGTTACGCTGCTGTTCTTGGTGTAAGTCTCATGCACAGGGTAGCAGTCCTTCAAGGTGTAAACACCTATCCAGGTCTCATCTGTGAGGAAAACAAACATTAGAGTTCATATAATTGGTAGCAGTATAAATAGCAACGGGTACTCAGGTGGCACAGTGGGAATTCGCTAGCCTATCACCAGTACAGTGTCAACTGGCATAGGTTGGTGGGCCTGCACTCAGTAGGGTCTCATTTCCTTAATCTCAAAAACAAGAACAAGCTCTGCAGTTACCTTTCCGTGCTGGCTTGCGGTCAGACCATTCCTGGACCTCGATCATGTCTCCAGGACCGCCGATGAAGTACTGATCCTCATAGGTGGAGTTCAGTGGGATATCATAGGGATCCCAGGCCTCAGTTAAATTAAGCTTGGCACATGCCTTGGTGACCTGCTCAATCTGGAAATAGACCCCACTCTGGTACAGGTAGATGTATTCAAAGAACCTGGAGAAAGAGGGTTACATTTATGTCACTTAGTAGACGCCCTTATTCAGAGCAACTTACAACTGATATATTCTTACAATTAAAGCAATGTTTGCTCTAGACCTCAAGAGGCAGTATACCGAGAATGGTGTGATTGAGGAAAAACATCCAGCAAAACAGGATCCTGTGAATGTAAACAACTCAAAGGACTCAGAGTAGGATGTCAAGAATGACGAACAACTGGTGCACAGTTAAGCAAACTGCAGCCAAATACAATGCTGGATATCGAACTAGTGTGTCCAAACACACTGTTCCTTAGCACAGATGGGCTTTAACAGCGGATGATAAGTTCACATGTCATTACTGTCTAAGGGAAACAGAAAGAAAGGAATCCAGTGTGCACAATATCATAAAAATTAGATAACTGAACAGTGGAACAACATCACCTGGTCAAATAAGTCCAAATTTCTGTTGCACCATGCTGATAGGCGAGTCAGAATTTGGCGCAAACAGCATGAATTGATGAACCATTCTTGTCAGCTGTTGACATTTCAGGCTGGTGAAAGTACAGTAATGGTGTGGGGAGTGTTTTCTTGGCATTAGTGTGAACAGTGGATGGACAGCAGGGCTTACCTAAGCAATGTGGCTGACAAAGTTCATCCCCTTAATGGCAGCTGTTTATCCTATGGCAGAAGGCCTCTCCTCATTCAGACATAGCCGATCATGTCTGTATGTGGTGCCTGACCTGGCCAAAACAGCAAGAAGGTCCTGGGTTCAATCCCAGGGTGGAACGGGTCCTTTCTGTGTGGAGTTTGCATGTCCTCCCCGTGTCCACGCGGGTTTACTCCGAGTGCTCGGGTTTCCTCCCACAGTCCAAAGGTTAATTGATTACGCAAAGATTAGCACTGACTTGAGTGTATACAGTGGTGCTTGAAAGTTTGTGAACCCTTTAGAATTTTCTAAATTTCCACATAAACATGATCTAAAACATCATCAGATTTTCACACAATTCCTAAAAGTAGATAAAGAGAACCCAGTTAAATAAATGAGACAAAAATTTTAATACTTGGTCATTTATTTATTGAGGAAAATGATCCAATATTACATATTAGTGAGTGACAAAAGTATGTGAACCTTTGCTTTCCTTTCAGTATCTGGTGAAAGGAAGCAGTGGCTTTCTCCTTGCAACCCTGCCTTGCACACCATTGTTGTTCAGTGTTCTTCTGATGGTGGACTCATGAACATTAACATTAGCCAATGTGAGAGAGGCCTTCAGTTGCTTCGAAGTTACCCTGGGGTCCTTTGAGACCTCGCCAAGTATTACATGCCTTGCTCTTGGAGTGATCTTTGTTGGTCGACCACTCCTGGGGAGGGTAACAATGGTCTCTAATTTCCTCCATTTATA
Source organism: Ancistrus triradiatus (assembly GCA_025084515.1). Taxonomy (NCBI): domain Eukaryota; kingdom Metazoa; phylum Chordata; class Actinopteri; order Siluriformes; family Loricariidae; genus Ancistrus; species Ancistrus triradiatus. The sequence continues at coordinate 142,922 of JAJAGP010000368.1, read as the reverse complement.
CACAATCTGTCTGACTGTGGACTGGTAGAGTCCAAACTCTTTAGAGATGGTTTTGTAACCCTTTTCTAGCCAGCATCAACAACTCTTTTTCTGAGGTCCCCAGCATTTTTTTTCATGCCATGATACACTTCCACAAACGTATATTGTGAAGAGCAGACCTCGATAGATTCCTGTTCTTTAAATTAAACAGGGTGCCCACTCACACCTGATTGTCATCCCATTGACTGAAAATGCCTGATTCTAATTTCACCTTCAAATTAACTGCTAATCCTAGAGGTTCACATACTTTTGCCCCTCACTAATATGTAATATTGGATCATTTTCCTCAATAAATAACTGACCAAGTATAATATTTTTGTCTCATTTGTTTAACTGGGTTCTCTTTATCTACTTTTAGGACTTTTGTGAAAATCTGATGATGTTTCAGGTCATATTTATGCAGAAATATAGAAAATTCTAAAGCGTTCACAAACTTTCAAGCACCACTGTATATGACTGGTCTTGATGTAACCTTGTGTCACTGAAATGCCCACTGAAGCAGATAGCAACATTAAATAAATCAATTAAACAAACAAACACGTGTCTTCTTCAGGGATGGGCACTGGAGCCCTCACTAACCTGACCAGAAAAGCCTGGTTTAAAAACATATCTGAGCTGTCCTGTTTTTTCTGTTTAACTTTGTTAAAGGAACTTTGTTCTCATTTGTGTGTACATTTAAATAAAAATAAAAATCAGGTGGTTACATTTGTAATCTTAAATACAGCTCGTCTCTCTTTTCATAACTAAAATAAGAGCTTTATTTTTATGATATTTCAGGGAGAAAATTAAGGTGTCCTGTTACATTGCATACTTTAAAGTAATCCACTATTACAGCATAAAGTATATATAGGGCCCTGTGAAATTTTTCCAGTTCCGTTTTTTAATGGAATTTTTTTTTGTCCACCATTCGGATTTTTAACAGTGTTTTCTTTAAGACAATAACTAAAATTAAACAAACAATAGCAAAATGACACCTGTGTATTTAATGAAATTGCTGTTATAACATTTAGCAACATAAAACTGTGGTAGCCCAGCGGCTAAGGTACTGGACTCTGGCACAGAAGGTCCAGGGTTCAAATCCCACCTCTGCCAAGCTGCCACTGTTGGGTCCTTGAGCAAGACCCTTAACCCACAATTGCTTGGATTGTAAGACTGTATCAATTGTAAGTCGCTCTGGATGAGGGCGTCTGCTAAATGCTGTAAATGTAAAAAAAAATTATATAAATGAAAGTTGTAAAAACAAAATAATGAAATGTTCATGGAGCATATTTTATAACTATAAATAAAAGAGCAATTTGTAACTTGCGCTTTTAATATAAGTTATAAATTTCAACAAACCTAAGGTCCTTTTATTAATGCCCTTAAATCATTAGGACACTGTTGTGGTGTAGTAGGTAAAAAAGTACACCATCCTTAGAAATGCTTTTAGTAGTGTACTATGTAAAGTTCCAAAGTGTGCTGTTTGGGACACAGCCTAACGGTCTAACTGTCTATCGACCATTAACCGTTAACAGTATTACATTATTTCACATCTTCTTCTTTCCTGGCGCCTGTCCCACCGGATGCGGGGTCCGCCCACCACTTTGATGCGCCCGAGAATACTCCAGCTGACGCGTTGCTCCGTCTGTCGCCAGAGACCACACTCAAACCAGGCCAATTTTAGTGTAATCAATTAACCTAACATGCATGTCTTTGGACTGTGGGAGGAAACCGGAGAACCCAGAGTAAACCCACACAGACACGAGGAGGACACGCAGACTCCACACAGAAAGGACCCATGCCGCTCCACCCTATTGCCCTATTGCCGGACCCATGCCGTGCCACACTATTACATTATTTTACATATCATGTATAATCTTATGAAGAGAACACTGGTAGAAACAGGAGTGTGACAGGTGGAGTGGCAGATAAAGGGAGTGAGGTGAGGCCTTAAATGAATTAGCAATGAATATGATGATGATGATGATGATGATGATGTTTGTGCCACATATCAAGCATTTTTTACATACAGAAAAGCTCAATAACGGCCAGTAATAAAGAGAATGACAGATATTAATGCATTTTGCTTATTTATTTGCTGATTATTTTTTATTTGCGTATGTTGTTCCACGTCACTATACGTGCAGGAAGCTATTTACTTCATTAGCTACACAGAGGAATCAGCTTACATCTACCTTGCTATACTTAATAACAGTAACCCCGTCACTTTCACTCCTGCGTGTGCAAAACAGGCTCAGGTTACTTTCCACATAACCTTTTCAAAGAGCTACAGAGAGGCCTGATTAAATAACGACTAGGCCTATTTGTAGATAAATAAACTAACCTTTACAAGGAACATGTAGAGGATCTGTCAAGTTTTACCAGAAAGGATGCGCTATGACTTATTATTATTGTCGATGACTTTAATCAGAGATTTAGAAACAGTGATGATGATGCTAGTGAGAATGTACGTACTTTTTGCAGGGTGTGTGTCCGGTTTTCTGCTCCAGCACTCGTACGCGTTGGTTCAGGGCATCGTAAGACAGAGCTACTCGTGTGTTTCTGCCGGTGCTGTGGTCGTACTGCACGCTGCGACCCTCCCATTGCACCGGAGCTAAACACGGCTGTACCGGACCCTTAAAAGAGCTCACAGCTACCACGACCACACACAGAGCTAGCGTGTTTACAACTACACCCGACATTTTAATCATGCAACGCAACACCAGCCAGCTAAATAAAGTAGCCTATATATTTAAGCAGAGTTCAGATAACAGCGCGTCTGAAACAGGTACCAAGCCGCACCGCGATGTTACATATTTAACAGCCGACTAAAAATCTGGCGTCTGATTGGTCAGATTTTAGCGTCAAGTGCTTCCTTTTGTCCAATCACTATCCAGAGAGATCCAGAACGAGGTCCAAATGCACTACTTATAACTTGGAACGGGATCCTCCCATAAATATGAATGAAACATTTCAGGGAAGAATAATGAGATTTGTGCACGGACATACACTTGAGCTGTGGTTCTCAAACTTTTTCTTCGGTGCCCCCATAAAACCCAATTTTGTGGTAACACAGAATAACTGCAGTGTGAATGTAGGTGTTGGATTTTGTATTACTACATTTAGCCTATTATCCTCAAATTCTTCATTATTTTAAGTAGAGTGTATACAGTGACCTACTTGGAAGAAGTCATTTGTTTTTAGTGTGTTTTAATGATCAATTTAATAAATATGTATTATTATAGTATACTATAGCATATAATATGTATAAACATAGTGTATAATATGTGTGTTTTTGGCATCTATCTACTATCAAGGAGATCTAGGGTTAAATCAACTCACCAAAAGACAGTTTGGGGGGGGGGGGGTTTCATTAAGAATTGTTGTGTGTTGTGTGTGTTAAAACCGTGTGTGTGTGTTTAAATGTAAATTTAAACAAGTTGTCTCAGTAAGACAACTTGTTTAAAATTACATTTTTTAATTATTACGAGTATTATATGTATTACATACGACTAACTCTTTTTTTTTTCTTCAAGTCTTTTCTTTCTTTTCTTCTACTTTACACTCACTCCCTCACTTTCTCATCCAATTGATCCTGGACATTGTCGTGGGAGAGCCGGTGCCTAACCGGCAGCATGGTGCGCAAGGCTACCCTAGACAGCACACCAATCCATTGTAGGGCACATCCACTCATACACACACACACTAGGGGACCTTTAGAGACACCAATTAACCTAACACACAGGGCCCAGGCCACTCCACCTGGGGATTGAACCCTAGACCTTCTCGCTATGAGGTGACATTGCGACCCAATAAGCCAGAGTGTTGCCCTTTGCACTTTACTGTATTTATTATTATTATTATTAATTATTGTGAATTATTTGTCATTTGTATATAAAATGTATTTTCAATGCTTTGGCAATATTGTACCCACTGTGTCAGCCATGCCAATAATGTGTCAGCCATGCCAATAAAGCTACTTGAATTGAAAATTGAATTGGGATCAGGCCATGGTGTTGTAGTGGACTGGTGTCCCATCTAGGGAATGCTTACTCATGTGAGGAACAACCAGTAACACATTTCTCGTGACGAGTTTCTTTGTAAACCCTGGCACATTGGTTGGGTCCCTTTTTGAGTCTTGGTCCTCCCAAGGTTTCTTCCTAGAACTAGGGAGTTTTTCCTTGCCACTGTCGCCCTAGGCTTGCTCAATTTGGGATTGGACGTAGTTATTAGGAGATAATCTAAACTTGTAAAGTTGCTTTGAGACAATGCTCCATTGTAAAAAAAGCGCTATATAAATAAATCTGACTTGACTTGACTTGACATTCCAGACCTATTTTGAGCGTACTGACTGTGTATTCATGCTGTGATCATTCTCTAACTGCTGTGATCCAGACGCTTGGTGGCGGTAATGCAACGAAGACTGCCATCTGCTCCTGAACGCTAGGTGGTGATGTTTCAAACGGAAACAGGTTCTGTTGGCCTTTGACGTAGATTATTCGTTCACTACATTCAATATGGTGAAACTTAAACGTGGTGGCTCGCGGTCTAAACCAGAAACGTTCATAGAAGAGAAAATGCCAGAGTCCAGCGAAGATGAAGGACCGGAGGAAGTGGCTTTTGAGGAGTCGAAGGCAGTCGCACTGAAAGTCGCCAAGGACGCGAGAGATTTAGCTAAAAGGTAACTGCTCCGATTGTTTGTGTTCATGTGGGATCCATCCTAAATCAGTCGCTTTGTGAGATTAGTGCGCACTACTCACTCAGTGGAAGGTCTCTAAGTAGTGCCCGTACCTAGCAGATAAGACGTAAATTAGAACTGTTCTTCCAGCCGAGGACCATAGGTTACAAGCAAAACCAAGTTAAGACAGTTATACTAGGAAGTGCAATATTCAATTGTATGGTTAATCGGCTTAATCTAGCCTTTAACAGCCCTGCTTCTCAGTAGACTTGGGTGGAGTTTGCATGTTCTGCCCGTATCTGAGTGATTTTTTTTCTGGTTACTTCCATAGACATGCGTTAGTTGTACTGGTGTTTCTAAGGTGTCCCACTGTGGGCATTCGTTATGTATAACAGTTGATCCATAAGCGTAAATTAGTGTAATGTGCCATAACAGCTAAATAACAAAACATCGTACTACCATGCAACATTTGGGTCACACGGATGGAGCAGTCCTTGACTATACTAGCCCACCACTGCAAGGAGTCCGGTGTGTGTCGGTGGTGTCTTCCGAAGGGATCGGGCTTCACATGCAGACAGGACTGGCTGTGTCTGAGGGAAGGAAGGGAGATCATCTCCTGGACTGCTACCCATCTCTGTGATGGATTGGTGTCTGATCCAGGGCATACTTACTCGTGTGTGCTGTGTTCTCTGGGGATAAACGGCAGATCCCCTGAGACCCTTACGAGGAAGAACAGGATTAAAATGTGGATTTTTTTCTGTTCAGAATTTTATTAGGTATAAAATATGCTAGGTCCAGATAAGAGTTCATAAAAGGAATTGTAGCATTTACATTTACAGCATTTAGAAGACGCCCTTATCCAGAGCGACTTACCATTGATACAATCTCACAATCCAAGCAATTGTGGGTTAAGGACCCAACAGTGGCAGCTTGGCAGAGGTGGGATTTGAACCCTGGACCTTCTGGTCCATAGTCCAGTACCTTAACCGCTAGGCTACCACAGTCCATTTAAATAACACATTATATAGAATTGTGTTAACTTTGTTTAGTCATGAATAGTGCACACATGTCCACACAAACTACTGTTAAATACGCAAATTATTTACCACGTTTCAATTTAATCACTATATTTAACATGCAGCTTCTCAATATCTTTATATGTTGAGTTTTGTAAATGGCTGTTGGAGGTGTAGTTTAATGTCCTCTAAACAGGAATTAACCAAAGCTTGTTTACTGTTCGCTGCAGCAGCTATTAAAAAATTTATTGTGCGACAAGCACGAACATTCCCAGAGCACAACATGGTCAAAAGTTACAGGAAAGACTTGCGCATTTCTTTAATATACCTGCTAAAATTTGGCCTGTATGTGAGCAATGCAAGCGTCTTGCTTAGAGTACTAGCTGTTAGAGAGTGTAATCTGTACATGTTTACTGCACAGTTAGGCTTTTAAAAGATGTACACTAGTCTGTCACATGTACATTTACAGCATTTAGCAGACACCCTTATCCAGAGCGACTTACAATTGGTACAATCTTACAATCCAAGCAATTGTGGGTTAAGGGTTTTGCTCAAGGACCCAACAGTGGCAGCTTGGCAGAGGTGGGATTTGAACCCTAGACCTTCTGGTCCATAGTCCAGTACCTTAACCGCTGGGCTACCACAGTCCACACTGTCACAAACTTTCAGAAGTACTTTTCCATCACTGTTTATTTGGATTTCATGTTGACATTTAATTTCCATCTTATGTTTTTGTGCTGTATGTGTTTTTATTCAGTTTTTATAAATTCAGTATTAATACATGTTTTGTATATGACTACATGGGGATATACTCCAAATTAAATACAAGTCTGCTTCTGTGAATACCTATTAGAGCTGTGAACTGACTGTGTGTGTCTGTGTGTGTTTATCAGGGAAAAGGAGTTGCTGAAGGAGAAGAGAAGAAAAAGGCAGCTGTTTTTCCAAGAACAAAAAGTAAGCTTTACACAAGTCAACTGCATTTTAATATACTAAAACTTCAACTGAACAAGTGTTTTTGCATTGGGGGAGCATTTTTGTAATTCTTGGAACTCTTGGATAAAATCCTCTCATTCTTGGATGTTCACACCATAGGCAATGGGAGCAATTGTAGTTCTTTTACTACCATTTCCACTCTTACTTCAGGGTAGATACTTTTCTCATTGCATATGAACTTTACATGATGTAACTACGTGATGACTGGCCAGACGTAAGTGTACAGCGATTTTTAAGTAAGTAAGTGACACGTGTATAGTTACTGGTCCAGATCCAATTGCTTATGTGGAGGGCAGCTGCCATTTTTAAATAATACCTGTACACAGGTAATCGTATAAACAACAGATTTTCATGATGAAAATGGGGAAAAAAACACACAAATAGACTGACAGTGAATTCCATTGAATACAGTCCATTGAGTACAACGTATTGAGTCACTGCAGTGTTGCTACATGTGGTGCGATTGCTGGGAGTAGTTCCTCTCAAAATAGTTCCTAGAACTATTGGGTGCGAAAGTCCCTACTGACAAATACACTTTCAGTGAAGTCCAGGCTTTACTGACCCTATATGCAAGGAGGTACGATACGAATCTGAGTAGTTTCAGAAACCGTCTCATGGCTTACGTCATGCCAGTGTTCCTACTGGGGGTGCATATGCAAACCAAAAAAGATGGGGTATTTTCTAGCAAATTTGCCCCTAAACCTGCGTGGTGCGAAGACACCTATATACAGTCAACTCCAGAGTCATTGGCACCCTTAGTAAAGATGTATGCGGCGTTAAATGTCCATCCAGTCACGTCTGTTTGCTTTAACAACCAAGGTCTTAAAAATTAGAATGAATTATAATAGGCAATGAAAATCTGTCTTTTAACTCCAGCCGCAAACAGCTGGTTGCCTCAACAGTCAGTCAACCCTATCGAACCACGAGCAGAGGCGGGAGTTAAAGAGGGGAAGTCCATCATTCGTTGTGTGTGTAACTATCTTAATCGTTGTTGGCTCGCTTGCTCGTTAAAGACTGTTCTAACTCGATTGATGTGTTTAGAGACTTTTGAGACCTTTATCCTCAGTTTACCACAGAAGCTTAATATAATGTTTACATCAGAAGACTGGGTAGAACATGTCAGTAACTTGATTGTGTGTCACTGTAATGCTTTTTATTTCATGATGCAGTTGTAGCATCTTGGCAAAGATAAATATGATCGATCGTACCTTGTTCTGGAAAATGGATCGTATAGGGAATATTCGGATAAAGGCAGCCCAATGTCCATTCTTTCCTTTGGGAAATCTCTACCTGGTTCCCATATATTAAATCCATGCCTATTCTCAGTGATGTCAGTGTAGTATAGTGATACAGGAGACTTTCAGCTTCTCTTTTTGTCTGCAAATTGGGTGGGACTTCACCTCTCTAACGAGTCTCCATGATCTGTACCACTGATGTGTGCACGTTTTCTGCTGTCTCGCAGCATGTTTCTTCTAGTGGTAAACACTACAATATAAAATAAACAGCCATTAAATCATAATTAATTACAGAATAAAGTGAAGTGTGGAGAATGGCATCTACCTCCATTCTCTCTTACCATTGGTTATATTGAGTTAGGGGATGAAAATACTCTCTGTTTTAGCAGGGCTTTGGATACAGGGAGTTCAAACTGAGAACTGTTTGAGTTGTTTCACTGATACTGTACAAAACAGAACTTAAGATGTTGTTCTTTTTCTAATCACTGCAGATGAATTAAACCTGACTATACTCTATAATGAAATATGGGACGATTACTAACAAAATTTCTGTTTCCAAGAAAAACAGGCTTTTGCCAGAAACTGTTTTGGAGGAACTGGAAACAGAGGTCCAGAAGTAAGTGGCTGTATTTACATTAATTTATTAAAGAAACATTACCATGTTTTTTTTCTCCTATAATAATTACTTGCTTTCCTGTTCCTTCTAGAGAGCAGAAATCGGCAGAAGAGAAAGGTAATTCTTTCAGTGTATTTTTTAAAGGGGATGTGTGGGGCAGTTGATCAGTTGACTCTGTGAATGTATGCTATTATCATATTGACCACAACATGCTTTTTTTCTGCTGCAGATGATGATGTGGAGGAAGTGGAGGTGAAATCAAAGAAAGTTTGTAAAAGGTAAGGTGGCTAGACAGCAAGTGAGCTCATTGTGAATTTACAGCAGTGCGATGAATAGGGCTGTTACAGTGGGACAGTTTTACAATATGATAACCTTCAAACTTAAATTTACAGTTTTATAGTGTTATTTCTCCTCTCTTTATTGGAATGTATGAATTTTACAACTTGCACATGAATTTAGATTTGCTGTAATATTCTGTATCATTAAGATTTGCATTCGTTGGAGATAAAGGTTGCAGTCATCAGTGGTAAGGCTCCATAATGATAGCAATTTCCAAGCGTGTGAGTGAGTTCCTTAGATTTTAAAAGTGAAATCAGAGTAAAACATGTAGACACAAATCCATAGTAAACCATTCTGTCTTAAAATGTCTTTTATTGCAACACTTGTACACCGACACATTCATGCCGTTATCTAATCAGCCAATCATGTGGCAGCAGTGTAGTACATAAACTCATGCACATGCCATCAGCTTTTCTGTATTTTCTGTCCTGGGATTATCACACAAAAGACTGAAGTGTTTACTCAGAATGGTGCAACAAAGAGAAAACATCCAGTGAGTGGCAGTTCTGCTGATTGGGTTCACCCAACTGCTGTAAAAAACATTGCAAGTACATACAAGCTGGTGCCATCAGAAGGTCCCTAATTAATTGAATAGGGTCAATCTGTGTTTAGTTAAAGTTTGATATGATCTCCATTGAAATGCACTATGTTCTGGTAGGTACCACAAACATGATGAAGACCAAGGTGTTATTGAAACTAGGTCTGGGACTAAATTATAGAAATGTATAAATCAGACTGTGAATATAAAAAGACCTCTAAAAAATTGAACATTCCACAGAGCACTATTAAATCCAATATTAAGAAAGGGAAAGGATAGGGCAGGACCGTGACTCTGCTTAGATGAGGCCTTCCATCAAAAGTCAGGGATTGATTAAGGAGGGCAGTAATCAGAGAAGAAACCAAGAGGCCGATGGTTACTCTGAAGGAGCTGGAGAGAGTCGCAGCCGAGACCGGAAAGACTGTGCGATGAGTAAATATTTCTCGGACACTTCACAAAGCTGGGGCTTATGGAAGCGAGGCTAGAAATAAGTATTTGAAGAAGCCGTTTGGATTTTGCCAAAAGCCATGTTGGAGACTTCTGCAAAAAGGGACTTTTTTAGTTTATTGTTTTGGTCTTGTAGCAAAATGTAATGTTGGGAACAAACCAAATGCTGATTGTCACCCTGAGAGAGGATGATTTTCACCTGAAGAAACTGGGAAACTGGTCATAGTTGAAGGATTGCACAAAATACAGGCAATTCTTGAAGAACACCCGTTCCAGTCTGCAGAAAAGCTAAGCCTAGGGCAGCAGTTCACCCTCAGCGTAATGCCAAAGCCACATTGGCGGTGCAAATGCAAAAACCTCAATGTATTTAGAGTGGCCAAGACAAAGTCCAGATTTTTATCTGATTGAGTATCTGTGGCAAGTTTTGAAAACTGCTGTTCAAACAGTTTCAAACCAACCTGAAGGAGCATGAGCAACTTTGCTGGGAAGAATGGGATCCACATGTACAAAGCTGATAGAAACATCTTAAAAGCTTTGCAGATGTAACTGCAGCAAACTGTGATGCATCCAAGTAAATACTTGCGCAATGAACAGGCGTCTGTTATTTGTTTAATTAAACTTGGTGTCACAGTAAAAATTATTCAAATGATTAAGGTGTATGTGTTTGTCAAATCGTAAACAGTTAAGTGCAGTTCCTTTCTGAATTGTATCAATACAAAACGTTTAAATTTGAAAGGGGTGAATACTTATGGAAGGCAGTGTCTGCTAGTTCTGTTTGACATAAATTGTGTGACAGCAGAATCTGAGCTCATGATCTGCTTTAGTTTGCAGGGAAACTGCAGTGTGATGCGGGTGAAAGATGCATCCTCTGATACCTCCCTACAGAAATCAGCCATGGATTTTATTCAAGGACGCCTGTATGGTCAAGGATGCCAGAGGACAACCAGTAAGATGACACTGTGTGACATATGAGCATATCAGTTTCTGAAATTAGCAGGCTTAGCTCTGTCTGGAGGGAACACTTCCTTAAACAGGAGCCATTATGCCTAATTTTAGGTAACTTCAGGGCCCTTAGCTATTTCTGTTGCTGATTTAGCCTCTGTGTTGGATAAGCGCTCAACAGTTTCTGAATTGATAGTATTTTGAGTTAATTCAGTGACACTCAGTGAAGATTTTATCCATCTAGTGTATAGTATTGCACTTGTTATCAACTACTCTACATCCGAGTGCTACCCCACAAGATTTTACTCATGTTGGTTATGCCTTTTTCCAGATGCTGAACTTCTTTCTCTGGAAAAGAAACGAGGTCTCAATCAAGGTGCTGCAGTCCAGTTTGTAAATAAGAAATGGGGTGAGTTTTCTGTGTGACAGTACAGTAAAAGATGGGGATGCACCGAATATTCGGAAAACTTTATTAATAGTGAAATAAGACCAAATATTGAAAAGACAGATTCATTTATACTGAACAATGACCGGATGGCTGTGGAACAGTGGCAAGGCTCTACAGTGCAAGCATTTTGTTCACAATTGCAGCACTTTTTTAAAGAAATGCAAATGGAATATTTATAAGAGCATTTAAATGACACGAGATCTTGACCTCAATGCGACCAGAACAGGTGCAATGTAATTCAATCATTTTATTTGGTCTTCCAAGTAATCCTGCAATTAAATTTTATACATACAGTGGAGGAAATAATTATTTGATCCCTCGCTGATTTTGTAAGTTTGCCCCCTGACAAAGAAATTAAGTCTATCATTTTAATTGTAGGTTTACTTTAACAGTGAGAGAGAGAGAGAATATCAAAAAGAAAATCCAGAAAATCACATTATAAAAAGATATAAATTGATTTGCATTTCATTGAGTGAAATAAGTATTGGATCCCTTAGCAACCATTAAGAGTCCTGGCTCCCATACACCAGTTAGATTCTCATAATTTCAACTCGTCACCCTCATTCCTCATTAAAGACATTTAGATTGTAGACCTGCACAAGGCCGGAACGGGCTACAAAACCATAAGCAGGAAGCTGGGTGAGAAGGAGACAGCTGTTGGTGCAATTGTTCGAAAATGGAAGAAACACAAAATGATCGTCAATCGACCTCGGTCTGGGGCTCCATGCAAGATCTCACCTCGTGGGTTATCAAGGATCATGAGAAAGGTGAGAGATCAGCCTTCAACTACACGGGAAGAGCTTGTTAATTATCTCAAGGCAGCTGGGACCACAGTCACCAAGAAAACCACTGGTAACACACTACGCCGTAATGGATTCAAATCCTGCAGTGCCCGCAAGGTCCCCCTGCTCAAGAAGACACGTGCAGGCTCGTCTGAAGTTTGCCAATGAACACCTGAATGATTCAGGAAGTGCTTGGGAGAAGGTGCTGTGGTCAGGTGAGACCAAAATCGAGCTCTTTGGCATCAACTCAACTCGCCGTGTTGGGAGAAAGAGAAATGCTGACTATGACTGTGGTAGCCTAGCGGGTAAGGTACTGGACTCTGGACCAGAAGGTCCAGGGCTCAAATCCCACCTCTGCCAAGCTGCCACTGTTGGGTCCTTGAGCAAGACCCTTAACCCACAATTGCTTGGATTGTAAGACTGTACCAACTGTAAATCGCTCTGGATAAAGGCGTCTGCTAAATGCTGTAAATGTAAATGACCCCAAGAACACCATCCCCACCGTCAAGCATGGAGGTGGAAACATTATGCTTTGGGGGTGTTTCTCTGCAAAGAGCACAGGACAACTTCACCGCATCGAACGGGAGGATGGACGGGGCCATGTACCATAAAATTCCCTTCCCTTCCCCTTCCCTCCTCCAGGTCACTGAAAATGGGTCTTGAATGGGTCTTCCAGCATGACAATGACCCAAAACATACAACCAAGGCAACAAAGTGGCTCAAGAAGAATCACATTAAGGTCCTTAATCCTTCTGACCTTAATCCCATAGAAAACCTGTAGAGGGAGCTGAAGCTTCGAGTTGCCAAGCAACAGCCTCAAAATGTAAATGCCCCAAAATCTTAATGATCTGCAAAGAGGAGTGGACCAAAATTCCTCCTGATGTGTGCGCAAACTTGGTCATCAACTACAAGAAACATCTGACCTCTGTGCTTGCCAACAAGGGTTTTGGCACCAAGTACTGAGTCTTGTTTTGCTAGGGGATCAAATACTTATTTCACTCAATGAAATGCAAATCAATTTATATGTTTATATAATGTGATTTTTCTGGATTTTCTTTTCGATACTCTATTTCTCACTGTTACAATAAACCTACCATTAAAATTATAGACTTAACTTCTTTGTCAGTGGGCAAGCTTCAAAATTATTTACTCCACTGTATGTAGGAACAAACATTTAAATTATTTTAGACTCTAATGTTTTATGTTTAAACAATTGTTGTTCCATATAGTTTTCATTAAAAGTTAATGAAAAATTGAGGTAATTTGTATTTGGTTTTCTGCCAAATGTTTCATTTTGGCACATCCCTAGTAAAAGATCAACCTTTCAAAATCTATCATTCAATGTTGAGTGAAGTGTTGAAGGTTCATTTTTCTAGCCTATAGAGTTACAGTTTAATAGGCTTAGGCGATATGTCAATACACAACCTTACAATGTCACAATCTAGTAAAGTATACTGTAGCACGTTACAGGGGAAACCCTATATCTGAATGTTCCTTGTTCCACAAAATGGTTCAGATAAGGAATATTTGTACAATGGGAGCCCAGTTTATGGGAAATCACTGACTGGCTGTTTTTGTTAAAGTCACCTACTCTCAATTATGTCAGTGTAAGATTATAGCACAGGGGACTTTGATCCTCTTCCCTGCCAGTTACCTGTGAATTGGACTAAGCTTTTCCTTTTAATGAACTCAGTCTGTACTCTCTCACAGCTTTTTCCTTGTTGACATAAAGAATGAAGAAGAATAAAGAAGCACTACGTCATAAATAACTAAATAATATAGCTAAAGTGGATGGTGTAGGTAGAAGTTAGAATACTTCAGTATGGAATATACTTCTGTTTCCCGATAGACACATGAGTTACTGGTTTGAACAGCTGCTTAGTATTAAAGTGCCCCAAATGTTATACTGAATATTCTGATGAAAGTTCAGATAGCAGGGTTTGACTGTGTTAATGAGGCTGATATTGAAGTCCAAGGATGATATGCTTGGAAAGTCAAGATAACAACACTAGGGCTCTTGGAGTAAGATTTGTTAGTATGGGAACTTCTCGTAACGATTAAATAATGTTTGAATCTGGTGATTGGGGAGGTCATGGAAGACCTCATCCTGGTGTTCATTAGATCTGTCATATATCAAGTCAGCAGTCTGTATGGGGAATGGTCATACTCAAGTATGGAAACACCAGAAACACCTCCACCTGTAAAATATGCAGTGCGGCTTAAGTTTGTGAACCCTTTAGAATTTTCTACATTTCTGCATAAATATGAGCTAAAACATCATCAGATTTTCACACAAGTGCTAAAAGTAGTTTAAAATGAACCAAGTTAAACAAATGAGACCAAAATATTATACTTGGTCATTTATTTATTGAGGAAACTGATCCAACACAGATTAGTGAGTGGCAAAAGTATGTGAACCTCTAGCATTAGCAGTTAATTTGAAGGTGAAATTAGAGTCAGGTGTTTTCAGTCAATGGGATGACCATTTGTGATTGGGCACCCTGTTTATTTTAATAACAGAAATCTATCAAAGTCTGCTCTTCCCAACACATCATTGTGGAAGGGTATAATGGCACTAACAAAGGAGATTTCTGAGTTGTTGATGCTCATCAGTCTGGAAAAGGTTGCAAAACCATCTCTAGAGTTTGGACTCCACCAATCCACAGTCAGACAGATTGTGTACAAATCGAGGAAATTCAAGACCATTGTTACCCTCCATAGGAGTGGTCTGCCAACAAAGATCACTCCAAGAGAAAGGCGTGTAATAGATGGCGAAGTCACAACGGACCCCAGGGTAACTTCTAAGCAACTGAAGGCCTCTCTCATATTGGCTAATGGTAATGTTCATGAGTCCAACATTAGAAGAAAACTGAACAACAATGGTGTGCATGGCAGGGTTGCAAGGAGAAAGCCACTGCTCTCCAAAAAGCATAACAGGTACTGAAAGATGAGGTTCACATACTTTTGCCACTCACTAATATGTAATATTGGATCATTTTCCTCAATAAATAAATGGCCAAGTATAATATTTTTGTCTCATTTGTTTAACCGAGTTCTCTTTATCTACGTTTAGGACTTAGGTTTCACAAACTTTCAAGCACCACCCTTACAAAGCAGTCGTTGGACCTATTGAAATCCATGAGATGCTGCCTGTACCAGTATGGATTTCTCATTGTACTTAACAATTGACATCAGGCATATTTTAGCTTCTACAGTAGTAATAATGGAACAGTGTTTAACCAGCCTGTCCAGGTCAGGATCACAGGTGCTCTAGGATCTGGCCCTGTGGAATACTGTGCACAGGTGTAAGCGTGCCCTGGATGGGACACTATAGTTCGTCGCAGGGCTGGGTAGGGGGTCACTGCTAATTTAAATCTTTGCAAAAAAAAAAAAAAGATATTCGCTATCGTCTCTTACAATTTCACAAAAATGGATACAAGTTAATCATTGATTATACACAAACAATTCTGTTATGCTAATGGCTTAAGACAGACACATTATAGTGTGAAGGAAGTAGCTGAATTTGCAGGTATGTCAGATAATACTGTCATATAGGTCTACCAGAAGTGACAAAAATCCCAGTCTACAGGAAAACGCATCAGAAGTGTGGATGAAAGACAAAACTGACGTTTCATGGCTTGTGAATGAAAATCACTTTGTTTCCAGGCAAGAATTGCTTCTGGAAGTCAAAGCAGGTTCTTCACAAGAGATTTCTGAAAGAAAACGCCGTAGGGAACTGCATGCCAATAACATATGGAGCAGAGTGGCACGTAAGAGGCCTTTGCTCACTTCTACTCAAAGTTGTCGGGTTACAGTCGGCGAAAAGACACAAAACTTCCACTGTTCGTGACTGGAAGTGTTCTCTGGTCAGTTATTGGTAGGAAAAATTTCCTCATTTGCCAAATGAGGAAAAGTACTGTAGGTCCACCATGTCTGAGAGTTCTACATCCACAGATTAAAAAAAAAAATCCAGAAGGTTCCAAGAAGCAGTACTTGAATTTGCAGTTGAATCCATGCAAATGAAGGTATTTGTAGGCGTACACTGCTGTAACCTGTAGTTCACAGGTGCTCAGTCTCTCTCCAGCACTTGTTTGAGCGTCTCGTTACTTTTTTCTTGTCTAAACAATACAATATAACAACTATTTTCATAGCATAGTCTACTGTGAGCAAAACGTACCTAACAGCTGGTAATACCTCCACGAGCGTGATTGACAGTTGAGTTTCGACATGGACTGGACAAGTTTCTGGATGTAGGTGACAATGTTCAGCCACTCTTGCAAAAATTGTGCAGGTCAGCCAGATTTTTGTGGGTACCTTCCCTGGTGTCTTGCTCATTGTTTGCAGTAGTCCCACAGACTTAAGAGTTTTCACATCGGGGGATTTTTCGGGCCAGTCCATGTGTGTGACTGCTCCTGCATGTTTATCATGCCAATCAGTCACATTTGTAGCCCTGTGAACATGAGAATTGTCATGTTCCTCGGTAAGATAATGAGCAAAAGGCAAAAGCTGTTTGTCCAGCATCTCAGCGTTTGCATTGGAATTCAAATTTACTGTCACCTTAACCAAAGGACCTATTTCCCATAATTAAAACATCCCCAGAACATCACAGTACCTCCTCCAGCTTGAGCCACTACTTGCATGCAGTCCTTCTTGAAGGCTTCCTGAGGTCTTTGAACACAATGTCTAGCATCATTCACATACAGGCAAATTAATCTGACCAGATAACACTTCGTCACTGTAAATCGGGTAACTTTGTCAAGCAGAAGTGAGCAAAGGCCTTTTCCGTGTCACTCTGCTCCATATGTTCATGGCATGCAGTTCCCTACGAAGTGTACTTTCAGAAATTGGTTGTGAAGGACTTGCTGTGACTTGGACAAACTTGGAACCAATTCCCCACAAACACGGAGGGCCACCTGTATTTGTTTTGAGAGAACTGTGGATTTAGAGATTACAGTATTTCTGTACTACCTCATTTTGATTTGCCATTAAAAAAAAAAAGAAAAGCACTGGCATTACTAACATAATGCACACACAAGACTGCTGCATGCAGTGGAGCAAAAAAGGTCAGCCAATGATTGTGCAAGTTCTCCTACTTAGAAAGATGAGAGGTCTGTAATTTTCATCATAGGTACACTTCAACTATGAGAGACAAAATGACAAAAAAAAAATCCAGGAAATCACATTGTAGGATTTTTAAAGAATTTAATTGTAAATCATGGTGGAAAATGAGTATTTGGTCACCCACAAACAAGCAAGATGTCTGGCTCTCACAAGACCTGTAACAGCTTCTTTAAGAAGCTCTTCTGTCCTCCACTCGTTACCTGTAATAATGACACCTGTTTGACCTCGTTATCTGTAAAAGACATCTGTCCACAGCCTCAAACTCAAGCCCAAAGAGCTGTCGAAGGACACCAGAAAGAAAACTGTAGATCTGCATCAGGCTGGGAAGAGTGAATATACAATAGTCAAGCAGGGTGGTGTGACTAAATGAGCAATTGTAAGAAAATAGAAGACATACAAGACCACTGAATCTCCCTCGATCTGGGGCCCCACGCAAGATCTCATCCTGTGGGGTCAAAATGATCATAAGAATGGTGAGCAAAAATCCCAGAACTACAGAATCACCTGATGAATGACCTGCAGAGAGCTGGGACCAAAGTAACAAAGGCTACCATCAGTAACACACTACGCCGAGAGGGACTCAGATCCTGCAGTGCCAGGCGTGTCCCCCTGCTTAAGCCAGTACATGTCCAGACCCGTCTGAAGTTTGCCAGAGAGCATATGGATGATCCAGAAGAGGAATGGGAGAATATCATGTGGTCAGATGAAACCAAAATAGAACTTTTTAGTAAAAACTCAACTCGTCGTGTTTGGAGGAAG
Organism: Ancistrus triradiatus; assembly: GCA_025084515.1. Taxonomy (NCBI): domain Eukaryota; kingdom Metazoa; phylum Chordata; class Actinopteri; order Siluriformes; family Loricariidae; genus Ancistrus; species Ancistrus triradiatus. The sequence goes on along the minus strand of JAJAGP010000368.1, from coordinate 124,990 downwards.
AAGAATTTTGAGTTGCATCCCAAGAACACCACACGTACTGTGAAGCATGGGGGTGGAAACATCATGCTTTGGGGCTGTTTTTTCGCAAAGGGGACAGGACGACTGATTCGGGTTAAGGGAAGAATGAACGGGGCCATGTTTCGTGAGATTTTAAGCAAAAACCTCCTTCCATCAGTGAGAGCATTGAAGATGGAACGTGGCTGGGTCTTACATTTACAGCATTTAGCAGACGCCCTTATCCAGAGCGACTTACAATTGGTACAGTCTTACAATCCAAGCAATTGTGGATTAAGAGTCTTGCTCAAGGACCCAACAAGTGGCAGCTTGGCGGACGTGGGATTTGAACCCTGGACCTTCTGGACCAAAGTCCAGTACCTTAACCACTAGGCTATCACAGTCCGGGTCTTCCAGCTGACAATGATCCCAAACACACCACTCGGGCAGTGAAGGAGTGGCTCCATAAAAGTCATTAAGGTCCTGGAGTGTCCTAGCCAGTCTCCAGACCTCAACCCTATAAAAAATTTTGTGGAGGGAATTGAAAGTCCGTGCAGCCCCAAAACATCACTGCTCTAGAGGAGATCTGCATGGAGGAATGGGCCAAAATACCAGCTACAGTGTGTGCAAACCTGGTGAAGACTTACAGCAAACATTTCATCTCGGTCTTTGCCAACAAAGGTTATGTTACAGTATTGAGTTGAACTTCTGTTGTTGACCAAATACTTATTTTCCATCATAATTTACAATTAAATTTTTTAAAAATCCTACAGTATGATTTCCTGGATTTTTTTCCTCATTTCGTCTCATACCTTTAATGAAAAGTAGGAGAACTTGCACAATCAGTGGCTGACTAAATACTTGTTTGCCCCACTGTACATAAAATGCTGGTAAATGTATCACAGGTTGCTGATGAATACAAAACATTAAAGCTAGGATGCCCAAGATGCAAATTTTGTGGGGGAACAACTGATGGCAAGAATTTGGGTGCTAGCTAGAAAGCTTTACTTGATGTTAATCCTGGTGATTTGCAGCACCTATTTGTCAAAGATTAAGTTGCCTTGTTTTATCCTTACAGGAACAGAGCAGAAAGCCAAAGCAGTGAAGTCCAACAAGAGGTTTATTCACAAACGGAAGCTAATCGCCAGCTGAGAGCAGTGACATTTTAGGATGACGTTTGTGGGCGACAGCCTTCTTGCCTGCTGTTACTGCACGCTTCGGCCTTTTTAACCAGTGTAGACCCAACGGCGAATCACAGACCCACTTCAGCGCAACACTGCTGTATTTATATTGTGACGGGAAAAGGGCTGAATGCATCACAGACTTTTGAGCCTGGGATAACCACAATGATGGTGATTATCATATTGTAAGCATGTGTCAGTTTTCTGAATGTAGATTTCCATAAACGGATTCCATTCTTCCTTTTTGGTAATGAAGAATTAGAAGCTGATGTGTTACTTCTGCCAAAAATAAACAACCCGAAAGACATGAATCCTTAACGTATTCTATGTGGCATAAATATGAAGACCACTGAATTCCTTGGGCTGCGTCAGTTAGGTCACTTTAATATGCACAGCCAGCAATGGTATTCACAACATGAGGTGACCAGGTCTGGTGGAAGTGTTACGTCACTGCTCTGCATTACATAAGCATCCACCTTTGATGGAACATGCATCCACATTTAAATCGATCCACAACCAGTGACATGCGTGAAATTTAACACAACTATACTTGCTGGAATTTGGAAGAAGACAGTCCATAGACGCAGCTTGTCAACCTGGGTATTTGTATTTTATTACTAAAAATGGTTAGACAGTGCTGTTGACAATACTGTATCATTCTCCTTATCCATATTTGAACTTTGTACTGATGATCCTAAAGGGCTGGCTGGTGAACCACAGGAGGAAACCAGGAGCAGGCTTCCCTCTTGAAGGCTGCGCTTTGTATTTATCAAACAGTTACTGAGAGGGTTGGACGAAGTAGCGCTCTCACTCATGACTGATACATACGAGCCTAGGCATCTTCCAGAGAGCTGCACTGTACCCCAAAACGTGTCGAAGTGAGTGGTGAGAGTTGGCCTGGACCAGAACGATTGCGAGATGGACTGAGAAGAGCCGTAGATATAAACACAATTACAAGTCCAAGTGTCCAGATGTTGCATCAAACCTGCTACGCAGACTCGGTAGAGGGAGGGCACGCTTGCACAAAGAAGGGCTTAACTCATAATACAGCTCACACTAACTCTATACTAAAGTACCACCACTAAGAGGAGCCCAGCGACGTTAGGCTGCAGTTTTTTTCTTTAGGTAACTAAAAATATTCCACTCTGCATGTTAATATAGTTCCAAACAAAAAAGGAGGGATGGAGGATTAAATGGTAACAAGTACACAAGCGGGACACCTTAAAAACAGCGGGGTGTTAACAGTAGGGGGGACCTTCATGCTCACTGTAGCCAGCTTTCAATTGAGAACAAATAGAATCTTATATGCAAGTTTAATAACATTTAAGTAGAATCAGAATAAACTTGTCTCATGCCTCAAACTAGGAAACAAACAAATCGGAGCCTGCCACACCCTCCCACCCCCACTCCCAAATTAAAAGAAACAAAGCCAAAAAAAAAAAAAAAAGCGAAATGGTTCAGGAATTCATTTGGCTTCAGGGATCCTTCTCCTAATGTGTCTTTAGGCTCTGGAGGGCCTACATGAAGAGGATCCAGTCTCTTAGAGAGAGCCAGGAGTTGAGATGGGTCCGGCTTTTGTGGAAACTCAGCACTCCGGGCCATGATTCGAGAAGGGCCCAATGAGACCAGGCTGAGTTGGGGTGATGCAGATTGTGCTGCACGGCTGATGTTAAAGGGAAACTGCTCCAGGGGTTAGTGCAGGTAATCGTCCACCGAGGCAAAAGCGCAGGAGCCGATGCCTGTGCGGGCCATGAGTGCCAAGCACTGAGCCGCCTGTCCCACGGCCTGAGCCAGAGGGGGCTGCTTGGGCAAGTTATGAGTCTCTGAAAAACAGAAAAAAAAGAGCACTGTAATGTTAATTATCTCAGGTTTAACATTAACAACCATGTATAAGCATGCTGGGCTTCTGGTGTTCACCTACTTGAAAGCATAGCCCACCTGTTTGTCTACATACTTTTGTTAGGTCCCTTTACTCTGTTCTCTAATGGTCAGCAGTGAACCAAACCCGAGCCCACCTCATCAGGCATGGTACAGAGCAATCACACTAGTCAAAAACTGTACTTTGGGGGTCAAACATGCTCGGGCATGGTGCAGATCGGTGTCTCTGCTGGACTGAAAAATGTCCAGCCACCAGCATCCTGTAGGCCGCATCCTGTGAGCACTGATGAAGTATTAGAGGATGACTAACACAACCTGTGCAACAACAGATGGGCTACTGTCTCTGACAACAAGATGTCTCTTCTACAAGATGGAGCAATATGGTAGATGGGTCTAATAGTGTGCACAGTGAGTGAACAGTGTTTAAAAACTCAAACTCCAGCAGCACTGCAGTGTCTGATCCACTCATACCAGCAAAACACACACTAACACTCCATCACCACATCAGTGTCACTGCAGTACTGAGAATGATCCACCACCCAAATAGTACCGGATCTGTGGGGGTCCTGATCATTAGAGATCAGAGTAAAGGAAACTAACAAAGTATGTAAAGAAACAGATGAACTACAGTCTGTAATTGTAGAACTACAAAATGCATCTAGATGTGGAACTGATAAAATGGACGAGTGTAGAAACGAGGAGGTGTATGTAATAATGTGATCGATGAGTGCAGTGTTTTCAGTGAACGAGTTGTGCACTTTCCCGACACGGCAGAATTACTGCCACACTTCACTATAGTATCATTTGCCAAAAGCAGGGAGTGGCCCTATTGCATTAGTGAAGTGAGTATCATTGGTGGTCTTCTGTGTTACTGCTGTAAGGGCTCTGTTTTATTCAGCGTGATATTTTAAGTAACTGAGGTTATGGTCCGTTGGTGGCAGAGAGATGGAAAGCAAACAAAATTACATGCCCTAAAACACAGTTTAAGAATACTGCAGAAGAAATGTTATCACAGGCTTCCAGTATCCGTTGTTTCAGATGCTGCACATCTCGTATCTTCACAGCATAGACCATTGCCTTCAGATGACCCCAAAGATAAAAGTCTAAGGGGGTCAGATCAGGAGAGCATTTCTTCTGCGGTGTTGCTATCAGTGTGTCAAGAGTGGGAGAAGAGGGTTGCATTGACAATCCAACACAATGGGCAGCACTTTGAACACATTTTATAACTCATGAAAGAATAAAGTTCAGTTAAAACCAAGCACACCATTGTTTTTCTTGTGAAATTCTCAATACGTTTGATGTGTTACATGACCCTCTTCCCATTGGAAATAATAAAGTTAGATCCAAAATGGCCACCATGGTCAACACCCATCTTGAAGACTTTTGCCCCCTCTCATATATATAAAATTCTAAATCAACTGACAGCACTAATAATCATGTTGATAATATGAACCCGTTAACTCGGTGGCCGCTCAAAGCATCTGCTACATGCTGATATGAGCACTGGCTTTACTCTGTTGTCATTTACCTAATTTAATTTAGCTGTTTAATCAAATGGAATGTCTGTAGAGCGTGCCTGGAGTAGCCATTTTGCACCTGCGCTCTGTGTTCTCTGGGGATAGGTGCTGGAGCTGCCAGGAAATCTATGGTTAAAAAAACTTGCTACTTGATTTGCTACATGATGACCCAAGCACTGGCATTTTTACTCTTATCTAGCCATTTCAATGCCCATTCATCACTTAGGTTGCACTTGTGGCTTTCTGTAAAATGCACTCATTGACAAAAAAACAAAACAAGGGTTAGGGTACTGTAGATAGAAATGTCGAATTACTGCAAAGCTCGACATGCGTTTACGTGTTAGGCAGATATGTAAATGATTACAGGTGTGGCCTGATTAGACACTGGCCATTCCACAAGAGGACATAAAAGTGCTACCCCCGCTACCCTATAAAAAGGCTCTCAGAGGCTACTTTTAGGTAGTGTACCCCTTGGTGAGAGATCAGTGACATATATGCTTCTATCACACATTTGCCCACAGATGTTGCAGCTGGGCCTGTAGATCCTGCATATTCATAGATTACCGAAGTTGGCGTCCCAGCTGGCCCCATAAATCCTCGATTTGTGATAAATCTGGCGACTGGGAAGACCAAGGAAGTGTGGCAATCTGCAATCTGGTGGAGACATTCCGGAGAACCCTTTTTGTGTGTTGGTGAGCATCATCCTGCTGAGAGGCAACACCTGGCAGCAGGACGTCCTGTACATATAGCTGACTTGTTCGTGTCCCTCGTATCACTACTAGAGGTGACCTTCTGTCGTATGCGATGGCCCCAATAGATCATCAGACCAGCGGTTGGAGAAGTGTGTCACTTGAAGCTCTCAACACAAGGCCTGCATACTCAAACCCGACTGTTGTTAGATCCCAAACAGAGCCTGGTGTTATCGCTAAAGATGAGGTTTGTCGTGAACGAGTAAACAATCTCTCACCAAGAGGTACTCTACCCAAAAGTAGCCCCTGATAGTCTTTTTACAGGGAAGGCAAACTTACGCCTTCTGGTGGCAAGACCCAGCGTCTAATCAGACCACACCTGCAATTGTTTATACATTTGCCTGTGACATAACTGCATACCGAAATTTGTAGCAATCTGACAGTTCACTGTGTTGGTGTGTTACTTTTTTTGTCAATGAGTATATTTGTAAGTAAGCTTTGATTCTATCATTCAGGTGAATAATAAATCTCCTCCTGATAGTCATGGAACATTTAAGCATTCTCAAAGCTATATAACAACTGATGTCAAAGTGCCAGTCTAACTAATGTCTAAGTGCCAGTTTGAATAGTTTGGGCCAAGCCACTTTTGCACAGTCAACGACTCAAAGGCAACTGCATTTGTTATACTCTATTAAAGCGGTTTCACTGCTCATCTGACAAGCTTCCTCAGTTAAACCACTGAATTGTCTTAAGAATTACAGTGCACCTGCCCTACAGTCACCTGCACTAGAAATGGCCACTGAGTAAAAGACCTAATGAAGGTAACAAGTAATGCTGAAAGGTGTCTTTGCAATCATACCTAATATTGCACTGTTGAGTGTGGAGCAGACAGGCTCTCTCTGGACTGAGTCCAGCTGGTAGCCTACAGGACTGTTCCATGGGTCTGAATATGCCAACAAACTGAAGGCGTCCTGTACAAACACAAAAAGAGTGCAATATGGTCAATTCACATATCAAAGCCTGTGGAAGCTGAGCATTATACTATATACACACACAATTCAAACTGGCAAAACATTAGGAAATAACCACACTTGGAGAATGTTCGGCCAGCTTTGTCACTTGGTAGTACATAAACAAATCATATGACACCACTGATATGAATGATCATTCTGGCTTTGTGAGTCATATCTCAAACAAATGGTACTTTTTTTCCCAGAAAAAGCAGAGGAAAAAAAGATTGGAATCAATCTTTCCTTTCCTTGGGCTTGTATGAAGGCCTAAATTAATTGACAGACTTGACAATTAATTGACAGACAAATGGACTTTACTAATGACAAACAATATTATTTATATTCTACATCCAATTTTTTTTATTTCCACCATGAATTTTCAGTAAAATGGACCAAGTCATTGAGATGCTCTGTGGAAAGATGCATTATCATCCTGAAAAATGATTACTTGACATGGGAAATCTGATTGATTTCTTCAGGCAGTCATCTTTACACAATTCTTTAGAATGGCACCAGACAAAAGTTCCAGCATCATCTCCTTGGCAAATGCAGATGTGTGTTTCATGGCTGAATACCACTTTCTGTTCCGGTGTTAGTGCTGGGTTTCGTTTAGCTTATCTACATGCAAATCCCATTTCTTTTCTCCCAGCTTCTTCCAGTTCTGTAATGAACACCTGCCATAGACTCCTTTTTCCACCCATTTGTTGTTCACTTGTTTTGCTTCCCATTTTCAGGACATATTACCTTTTCTAACATCTAACGGTGTACCTGTCCATTTTCAACCCCCCCCATTTTGTTTATACTTACACCAAATAGGTGACAACTGTTGACACCAATATTGTTTTGTTACACATTGTCTTGCATTTCCTTCTTGGTTTTATATTCCTGTCCAAGATATCAGTTAGAAGCTCCATTGTTCTTTCAATTTCAGTTTTAGGCTTGTGCAGATCAGTGTTTTAGAAACGCAAATTACAATGTGATTCCATATTTCTTCCTCTACTTCATCTGGAAGAAATATCATGGCCAAAAAACAAATATGGCCATTATGCCATATGGCCAGAGAACTGCCACGCAGTGGATATTTCCTCTCTCTCAGACCATTCTCTGTAAACCCTAGAGATGGCTGTGCATGAAAATCTCAGTAGATCAGCAGTTTCTGAAATACTCAGATCAGCCCATCTATCATCAACAACCTTGCCACATTCAAACTCACTTCAATCACCTTTCTTCCTCATTCTGATGTTTGGTTTGAACTTCAGCAGGTTATCTTGACCATGTCTACATGCCTAAATGCATTCAGTTGCCATGTGGTTGATGGATTAGAGGTGTGTTAGCAAGCAGTTGAACGTGTACCTAATAAGTTTGCCAAACAGTTCACTTCAGGCTCATTCAGTTCCAATAATAAAATCCAGGTGCAATCTATTCCTACTAACTCAAGCCTGACTTTTGTAATGGAAGCACATGTGCATGCACACTGTGTGTAAACAGCATCAGCAATCAGTGTCAGATAAACCCAAAATAATGTCTGAAGACTCAAAGAAACGAGCAGCATTTTTTCTCCCGCCGAAACAGGAATTACCCATAAGGCTTTATGAGGACCATAAAGCAGTTATTACAAAGGGAAACACCTCTAGTATTAATAAAGCCAGAGAGGCAACCTGGAAGAAAAGTGCCAACAGATTAAATGCATAAGTGCATTTTAATTTATAACATTCACTGGCATTGTAAAATTGTTAAGGGAAAAAAAGGTTCTAAACACAGCCTAATGCACCTTACATCTTTGAGTAAACAATGTTTATCTGCCCCACCTGCAGAACTTTTGCAATGTTTTTAAATGTTTAAATATTTAAAAATATGAATTGCTATGTGCTTTATTGTTATATAAAAGCTTGTATGAAATTTAGACGTTAAGAGAGGTCTAAAATATACAAAAAATATATACCTTGGTTCTTGACCACCTCTGAACTCGTCAAATCCTGTTCTCAACTCATTTTGACTTGAAAAATGTGTCTCGGTTTTCATCTTTTGCTCGGTACTCTGTGCACTTACTTAAACTTGCACGAGTTGAGCCACATGACTCGTTTCAGCCAAAACTCGATTCACGAGTCACAATTCAGTACACAGTGATTCAGGTTCACAGTAGAGAAGATCTCCGCTATTTTCATTGTGTTTTTCTTTCATTTTTCTTCCACGGTACTGTATTCTTACTGAAAGTAAGTCTCCATGGGTCCTAAAAAGGTTCATTTATAACAGTCAACCCAAAGCAAAACAGGAATTGAATGCTCCAGAGCAAAATAGAGTAAGTGTTTTGTACTTTTCACTTTCAATCCATTACTCGCTAAATTACATGAGATTTTAACACTTAGTTATAAAATAAGCTTTGTGTTAATTATTTTCTCCAACTGTAGGTTAATGTAAGTGTTCCATATCTCTGCTATGATACAGTATAGACGCTCTACCAAACACTTATTTCATGATACATTTAACTTATGATGGATTTGTCAGAACATATCCCTATTGTAAATCAAGGAGCACCTCTACAATATACCTATACAACTCCATTAATATATATAATGCCTCAGAGTGTGGATTTTCTGGGGGTCTGGAACGAATTAATTCAATTTACATTGTTCCTTATGGGAAATATTTGCATGGTACTCATCGTTTTTGGTTCTCGACAAAGCCTTCTGGAACAAATTAACAACAAGAACCGAAGTATCACTGTACGTAGGTAAAAGTGATACATTTATTTACTCAGGTATTAACAATACTCAGGTACAAACAACTGTTGTATTTTTTTGGTGTTATGCGGTGTCTAACTGGCGGTGTCTAACTGGCGGTCCTGGTCCACAATAATACATCAGCATATCTTAGCAGCTTCATTTTACCCACATCTGAATTTGTTTCAATAAAAACAAGAAATTAAAATGTGCAGCAACTTTACTGATTGACAGTGAATGTGTACTTTGAAGATCTAAATCAAAATGTAAAAGCATACTTTTGTTTGTTTTTGGAAATGTAACTAAGTAAAGGTAGGTACTATATTTTAATACCCATAAACCGGTAATCTACCAAAACAGTAACTAAGTACAGTACAACTAATGTTTTTCAAAGGTAATGGAATACATCCACAGCTATTTATTGGATGGTACTGCAGCGGAAAGTTGTTCCTGTACACCGTTTCATGCTGGCGATTATATGACATCACGTGGCTTGGCCAGTAGAACTGATGAAGCTTAGCCAAGCCTCAGCTTTAGCCTGGCACAGAGCAGGTTTGTCCAACACATATGTTGCTACAGTAACTTAACAGGGCTTAAGTTTAGCCTCTTTCGTGGAACCAAAATTAAACAAAAAGGCTTGTCCCACAAAAGCCTGGCTTATTGAGTTAGCATGCTTTGTGGAATTACCCATATTTCAATCATTCGCAATCTATAACCCTCATATCGCCCACACCCAGTTGTAGTTCTAGAGAATTTATTTACAAGTATCATAACTGTAAGACGATGCTGTTACCTTGAGCATCTTCTTGTTGGCTGAGTTTTTGCCACGCTCTCGGCGAAGGTGTTCGCTCATGCTCTGGAGCTCTCGGCCAAAAAGGATCATCCTCTCAATAGCGGCCTGGCTTCCCCCACACAGCTGCCTTTTGGACTGAGCTGATTCCACTTCTGTGTGAGAGAAACAAAAGGTGAGGAACTAACAAGCCACAGGGTCAGTCTCCCAACCTCTGGTTGCTATATCTGCATTATGGTGAAGTGTTTTCTATTTATGAAAATGTTGTTAAAAAATAATATTAACAATGACTGGTCTCACCCATCTCTGCATCGCAGTCTTCTAGCTCTGTTCCGTGTGCAGCGTTTCCATTCAAGAAGCCGTTTGAGGAGGACTCAGACACACCGTTAGAAATGTGATCCACCTCCATTTCGACATCATTACTGCACAAAGGCAGAAACACACAAGTCTGGTTAATCCCACTCAAAATTGTTGATCCTAATAGACTCATCCTTAAGACAACACTGTGTGTCAAGATTTCAATTTCAGTGTGTGAGGCATTAACAATGTGCTACCTGATGCCGGCCTGCTGTGTGTGGCTGCCATTCACTACCCCGAGATCACTGCTGCCCATGGGTACAGAACATGGTTTGTGGCCATGTGGTGAAGAATGGGTTTTACTAGAAGAGACTCCATTATAGCAGTTACTATCAAAACCTGCAAATGGAGAACAGAAAACTCAAAACCTGAAATATAACATTTGTAAAATCTGTTCATTTCTAACACTACATTCACACAGCAAGCAAAAGTCCAATTTTCTCCCCAAATCCAATGTTTTAGGCTTTTCACAATATCTACTTAAATGTGACCTACAGTGGAGCTTGAAAGTTTGTGAACCCTTTAAAATTATCTATATTTTTGCATAAATATTACCTATTTACCTAAAAGTAGATAAAGAGAACCCAGTTAAACAAATGAGACAAAAATATTATACTTGGTCATTTATTTATTGAGGGAAATTATCTAATATTACTTATCAATGAGTGGCAAAAGTATCTGAACCTCTAGGATTAACAGTTAATTTGAAGATGAAATTAGAGTCAGGTGTTTTCAATCAGTGGGATCACAATTGGGCACCCTGTTTTATTTAAAGAACAGGGATCTATCAAAGTCTGCTCTTCACAACACATGTTTATGGAAGTGTATCATCACACAAACAAAGGAGATTTCTGAGGACCTCAGAAAGAGAGTTGTTGATGCTCATCATTCTGGAAAAGGTTACAAATCCATCTCTAAAGAGTTTGGTCTCCACCAATCCACAGTCAGACAGATTGTGTACAAATGGAGAAAATTCAAGACCATTGTTACCCTCCCAAGGAATGTTCGACCAAAGATGACTCCAAGAGCACGGCGTGTAATAGATGGCGAAGTCACAAAGGACCCCAGGGTAACCTCTAAGCAACTGACGGCCTCTCTCACATTGGCTAATATTTATGAGTCCACCATCAGAAGAACACTGAACATCAATGGTGTGCATGGCAGGGCTGCAAGGAGAAAGTCAATGCTCTCAAAAAAAAGAACATTGCTGCTCATCTGCAGTTTGCTAAAGAACACGTGGACAAGCCAGAAGGCTATTGGAAGAATGTTTTGTGGAAGGATCAAAATAGAGGAGACCAAAATAGAACTTTTTGGTTTAAGAAAAGCGTTATGTTTGGAGAAAGGAAAACACTGCATTCCAGCATAAGAACCTGATTCCATCTCTGAAACATGGTGGTGGTAGGATCATGTTTTGAGCCTGTTTTGCTGCATCTGGGCCAGGACGGCTTGCCATCATTGATGGAACAATGAATTCTGAATTATATCAGAGAATTCTAAAGGAAAATGTCAGGACATCTGTCCATGAACTCGATCTCAAGAGAAGTTGAGTCATGCAGCAAGACAATGACCCTAAGCACATGTCTTTCTAGCAAAGAATGGTTAAAGTTCATGCTTTGGAATGGCCAAGAAAAAAGTCCTGACCTTTATCCAATCTAAATGTTGTGGAAGGACCTGAAGCGAGCAGTTAATGTGAGGAAACCCACCAACATCCCAGAGCTGAAGCTGTTCTGTATGCAGGAATGGGCTAAAATTTCTCCAAGCCGGTGTGCAGGACTGATCAACAGTAAAAAAGAAATGTTTAGCTGCGGGGGGGGGATATTGAAAGCAAAGGGTCACATACTTTTGCCACCCACTAATATGTAATATTGGATTATTTTCCTCTATTAATAAATGACCAAGTATGATATTTTTCTCTCATTTCTTTAACTGGGTTCTCTTTATCTACTTTCAGGACTTGATGATTTAGGTCATATTTAGGCATAAATGTAGAAAATTCTAAAGGGTTCACAAACTTTCAAGCACCACTGTATCACCAGTAGCAACTGAGAGAAGTTTGGTGTTCCTAGGTCACTGCTTTAGTACAGTAAGCCACGTTAAGCCTTTTACATGCAATATGGTTAAACGGGAAGGCAAAAAAACTAAGTAAAAATTATTAATTTTGAAGCTGAATTATTTTAAACAGATCTTCTTTATGGCTAAACATTTGGCATTTTTTCACCATTTTGGAATCTAAATTTGGAATTGATAAAATGCAAACAATACCCAACCCTAGCGGTCATCCATTATCCCTTCTCCTCAGTGCACATTCATGATGAATGTCTAGTTGGAGTGCCGTAAAAAAAAAAAAAAGTCTAATGAATCCTAATCTGGCTGTTCAGACATTCTGAGAGTCATTCTGAGAGACATACAGAGTCATTCTGCTGCATATCGGATGTGTATCAGATTTCAGTCCCACATATGAAAGTGGCCCAAATCAGAGCTGAAAATATCAGATTCAGTGTGTTTTTTTCACAATTCCTACTGCCCCAAAAATACCACATCCGTGTCACATATGACAAGAAAACACTGGATTGGGCCACTTCTACCTGCTGTGAAAATGTAGCCCCACAGTCTTTTTTCAAATTACATGTGAAATGCCATGTAGAAAAAGCAATACTTGTAACTTGATATATCTAGTCAGTCAAGGCAGCTGAACTTTTGTTTAGGATGGATGAAGTGGTTGTATGAGACAAGATTAACATCCATTACAGCTGCTTTAACATATCCCCATAAAGTTATTCTAAACCAGTAAACTAACACTAAACATTTTTTTTTCTTTAATTTAAAATAGCAGGACTGTCCATAACTATGTGGAAACACCGCCCTATTATTCTAACTTCATAACAGCACACCAGCTATCTAAAGGCTGTATGAATCCTGATTTACACTCACCAAACATTATTAGGAACACTAAACTAATACTGGGTATGACCTCCATTTGCTCTCAAAACAGGCTCAATACTTTGTGGAAATGCACTCCAAAACATGCTGGAAACTCCATTTAAAATTCTTTCAAGATGGTAAATTGTGGCCATGAAGGGATGCACATTTTGGGCAGCAATACTCAAACAGGCCAACATCTAAAAGTCTTTCTGTTAGCTCAAACCAGTCTAGCCATTCTCTGTTCAGCTCTCTCATCAACAAGGCATTTTCGTCCTCAGAACTGCTGATCACTGGGTCGTTTTTCTCTGCTACACCAACTAACTCTAAAAACTTCTGTGTATGAAAATCTCAGGCGATCAGCAGCTACAGAATTACTCAAACCAGTCTGGTACTAACAACCATTTAGTCAAAATCGCTGAGATCACAATTTTATACAACGTTTTCTTTTTGAGTTGATATTATCTGAAGCTGCTGGCCCATATCTCTATGATTTTATGCACTGCTGCCAGAAGATCAGATGATTAGATATTTGTCTGAATGTGTAGGTGTACAGGTGTGCCTAACAAAGTACTTCATAAGTATATACTATACTATTTTCTGTAGCTAATTTTAGCACATGGATAACAAGCTGGCAGCTAGCAGGCTGGCAAGTAAATTAGACATGTTAAATATCTAAAGGTGGTATAGACTTATTGGATCATACCTGACACATAGGCCTGAGAGCTAGCAGGCTTGTGGGTGGGGCTGTTGAAGAAACGGGGTGAACCGGGGTATTTGGGACTCCTCGAACCCAAACAACGCACCTCACTGTCAGTGCCATTCACCATTTCGATGAACTGTCTTACTCTGCAGGAGAAAGATTCATATCTGCTGAACGATACCTCGATCTTCAATCAATCCAGATTATATTGGGTAAGACTTACTTCAACATGAATAAAAGGTCAGGATTCCTTTCAAGCAGGCTAGGGTAGAGCTGTTGAGTGGTCTCTATGGCTTCCCCCATTCTGCCAGATAAGACCAATTTCTGGATTTCTGAGAGATCATAGGGGCATTGGTGAACATATAAATCAGAGAGTCATTTTTATTATAGCAAAATATGTAGAAATGGAGAATTAATCAATCTGTAACTCTGGGACTAAGCCATGTATGCGTGTTTTTCACCAACTTCACTACCAGCTGCATTCATTTCAAACAGTTAATATACTCATTGACAAAGAAAATAATGCACCAAAACGGAGTTGTTGGGATCAAATGAAACCTTATAAGCGTGAAAGCACTGGTGAGATACATACATATATATATAAAAATAAGTGATAACAATATTAGAGGGAATGTATACGTTGTATTGAGGAAAACTGTACAATTGCAAGGAGGCTCTAGTTACCCTGTTGGGCCACCTCTAGCCTGGATACAAGATGAGATACGGTTGGGCATGGAGGCATACAGGTTCTAAACGGTGTCCTGTGGCACATTTGTCCACAAATGTTGCAGCTGGACCTGTAGATCCTGCACACTAGTAGGTTGCCGAATCTTGTGCAGACATTCCTGGGAAACCCCTGCTGTGTGTGGGGAAGCATTATCCTGCTGAAAAATGCCAGTTGGAGACCTGCCATGAGATGTAGCACATGTGGCCGCAGGATGTAATGCACATATCGCTGAGTTGTTAGTGTCTCTCATATCACCACTAGGGGTGAAAACCTGTCATATGTGATGGCTCTCCAGGTCATCACTCCAGAAGTTGGGGCAGTGTTTCGCTCCACAGCGGAGGCAGGACTGAAGCGCTCACAACAAGGCCTCCATATTCAAACACGACCGTTGTTGGATCCCAAGCAGAACCTGGATTCATCGCCAAAGAAAATATGGTTCCCGGCTTTAGCAGTCCAGGTTTCTCATTCACGACACCACTGCAAACAAAGGTGACTGTGGCTGGCTGGCTGTCAATGGCAGGACAACAATTTTTCTTCTGCTAAGTGAGATGGGTCAATGGAAATGGGCCAAGGAAATGGCCAGGGCCACCTGTGTCTGGATGGTGGACAACAAAACTCATGGTGGTCCGCCTGGGCCATTCAGAGCTTGTTCACCATGTGTGTTTGCCCTCATGGAACTACATTTCTATCTGGGTGCTTTATTGTTTTGTCAATGAATGCACATTAAATCTCAGTTATACACCTTGTATCCATAATGCAGGAACCAAATCCACAAAGATTTTCATGGCTCATGATATTGACCAGGTCCACTGTTCCTCAATGCGGTGGTGACGCAACAGCTTAGCTATTGGACTACTGATCAGAAAGGTCAGGGTTCAAGTCCCAGCACTGTAAAGATGCCTCTGTTAGGCCCTTGAGCAATTGCTTGGCATGTGCTTTGTAATACTGTACTAACTGCAAGTCAGCTTTGGATAAGCATGTCTACTTGATGCTGTAAATATAAATGATAACTCTGATGTGTGCAGACTAACTTTGTCTGTTTTTGATGGAGGCGAGTTCCTCATGCACGGCCTGGTCAGTGGATTTGGCGAAGGCTTCAGCCGTGGCGCAGTAGCTGTGATGAACCAAGTAGGAAGCCACCATCCTGCCAATAGAACACAGAGCTCTTAACTGTGCCAGTGTAAAAATGCCACCCAAGTGCCCTGAGCTAATTTTCTTCTGAGAAGCAGGAGAATAATCACTCCATTTTAGATCCATGACTATATTCCTTACATATGCTGTCACTGGATGCAGTCATTCGTAAACATGGTATTTGTTTCCACTGGTATGCTGATGACACATATGGTTAATTCAAGCCAGATGTCCAACAGAATTTATACAAGATATCAGACACAGGGTGCTGATTTTACTTTATCTTTAGAAATCCTAAAGTAAATCCATTACAATAACTGCGAGTTATAATAAGTGTAATAGGCCTCATGACAAGCTTACTTCTGAAGCATGGCCTGCCACTCGCCCTCTCGTTCACCAATGGGGAAACGCTCAATCTGAGCCTGGATCTTGGTTCTCCATTCACGCATGTAGTCCTCAATGTCAAAGACAAACGGATGCTGCCCAAAGTTGGCGTCCACCACTTCACCTGGAGTTTGCAGGCCCACTGTCGGGTACAAGTTGGGCTGCAAAAGAACAATGATATCATTAAATAATGTGGGAGATTTGTTGAAAACACGTCTTCGCAACCATATAAGTTACCATATAAGTTTGTATTACATCTATATTACATATTTATGTAACCATATGCATTCATATCTCAAATGCATGTATGATGATCTTTGTATTGCATTTTGTATTTCTAAGTGTGGTGAGGTCACTAGTTCAGACTAAGTGTCTTCAAGGCCTGAATTTGTGGCTCCATTTCACCCAAACTTGGGAAAGTTGATAGTACAGGATGTTCTTTGGCCATGGAAGTGTTTTCGTCCAAGCGCCTGTGGTGTATTTCCGCCTGGTTGCAAGGAGAAGCCTGTTCATCAAAAGCTGGTTCCAGGCAGGTGTGAGAACAACCATAATTTGAATTGTGTTTATTATATGATGTTCCCTGCTCTGACGTGAGAACATATAGCTCTTCTCTGATGGATGTTGATTAGAAGATATTCCCTGCTCAAGGGGGGAGGTTTGCAGTCGTAATGTCTTAAAGTTCTCCTAATTAGAAAGATGAGTGAGGTCTGTAATTTTCATCATAGGTACACTTCAACTATGAAAGACAAAATGAGAAAAAAAATCCAGGAAATCCTATTGTAGGATTTTTAAAGAATTTAATTGTAAATCATGGTAAAAAATAAGTATTTGGTCACCCACAAAACAAGCAGGATTTTCTGGCTCTCACAGACCTGTAGCTTCTTTAAGAAAGCTCTTCTGTCCCTCCACTCGTTACCTGTATTAAATGGGCCCACCGTGTTTGACCTCGTTATCTGTATAAAAGACACCTGTCCACAGCCTTAACAGTCCCAGACTCCAAACTCAACCCATGGCCAAGACCAAAGAGCTATCGAAGGGACACCAGGAAGAAAATTGTAGACCTGCACCAGGCTGGGAAGAGTGAATCTACAATAGGCAAGCAGGTTGGTGTGAATAAATATACTCTGGGAACAATTGTAAGAAAATCGAAGACATACAAGACCATTGACAATCTCCCTCGATCTGGGGCCCCACACAAGATCTCATCCCATGGGGTCAAAATGATCATGAGAACGCTGAGCAAAAATCCCAGAACTACACGGAGGGACCTGATGAATGACCTGCAGAGAGCTGGGACCAAAGTAACAAAGGCTACCATCAGTAACACACTACGCCGAGAGAGACTCAGATCCTGCAGTGCCAGGCGTGTCCCCCTGCTTAAGCCAGTACATGTCCAGGCCCATCTGAAGTTTGCCAGAGAGCATATGGATCATCCAGAAGAGAATTAGGAGAATATCATGTGGTCAGATGAAACCAAAATAGAACTTTTTGGTCAAAATTTAACTCGTCATGTTTGGAGAAAGAAGAATACTGAGTTGCATCCCAAGAACATCATACCTACTGTGAAGCATGGGGGGGTCAAAAAAAAAAATCATGCTTTGGGGATGTTTTTCTGCAGAGGGGACAGGACGACTGATCCGTGTTAAGGGAAGAATGAACGGGGCCATGTATCACGAGATTTTAAGCAAAAACCTCCTTCCATCAGTGAGAGCATTGAAGATGGAACGTGGCTGGGTCTTCCAGCATGACAATGATCCCAAACACACCACTCGGGCAGCAAAGGAGTGGCTCCATAAAAAGCATTTCAAGGTCCTGGAGGGTCCTAGCCAGTCTACAGACCTCAACCCCACAGAAAATTTGTGGAGAGAGTTGAAGGTCCGTGTTGCCCAGCAACAGCCCCAAAACATCAATGCTCTAGAGGAGATCTGCATGGAGGAATGGGCCAAAATACCAGCTACAGTGTGTGCCAACCTGGTGAAGACTTACAGGTAACCTTTGGACCTCTGTCATTGCCAACAAAGGTTATGTTACAAAGTATTGAGTTGAACTTTTGTTACTGACCAAATACTTATTTTCCACCATAATTTACAATTCAATTATTTAAAAATCCTACAATATGATTTCCTGGATTTTTTTTTCCTCATTTTGTGCTCTCATTGTTGAAGTGTGATTAAAATTGCAGACCTCTCTCATCTTTATAATTAGGAGATCTTGCACAATCAGTGGCTGACTAAATACTTTTTTGCCCCACTGTATACACACACACACACACACATATATAAAAGATATCTGGTATAACCACACAACATATTGAGGGTATGATGCATGAAGGTAAGAAGAATACGGTTTGATCCAGAATGTAAAGATTATATAAAGTGTACATGGGGCTTGACGCCACCATTAATATCTGGGCAAGATAAAGTTGATCAAAACAAAAGATAAGGGTTGCATGTGACTGGCCAATATATGGAAAATAACTGTGGCGTAAGGCCCAGGTGCACCTCTTAATGAACGTATAGAAAGACTTTGGGAACTGTTGATCTCTGACATTTACGCATCTGTACTTTCAGTGTACATTTGCCCTTTGTTGTGCTAGCTGGAGCTGATACAATAAATACGGTCTGCTTCTTCACTGAATACTTTGACTCGTCTGAACTGTTTTTGATGAAACAAGCTGAGAGTCTATCGAGAGCTATGGCAAGAACCTTCACATTTCCAATCATGTGCTCATTTTTTTTGCTCCACAAATGTTTAGGAGATTTCAACATAACAAATACAGGTACAAGTTTCATGCTGACCGCACACAGAGAAATGTGAACACTGGAGCTATGCTAGCTTTCTTCTCAATGGATTATTGTTTTAGCCCCAAACAGACGGCTTGTGTTGTTGGGTAATGCAATATTTATGGCCTGACACTCTGGCAGCACAGAATCTCCTCCAAACAATTGTCTCAAAGCCTTGGAATGCATGCAAATGTATATTTGGATTACCATATGAGAAACAAATGAAATGAACATTTTATTCCAGTCAACAGAAAGAAGAAAATGTGTGATATTTGCAATGCAAAAATAATAGCATTATACATAATGATACAGAATATACAGTATATAATATGCACTGAAACTGGATACTTACTGGTAAATCTGTAAAAGCTATACCTGAAAAAAGAACATAAACAGTTATTTCCGATACAAAAAACAACAATTGTCATATAAACAACATGAATATGCCAATATGACACAGAGGTCAGCAAACAGCCTTTAATATAAATTTGCATGTGTCAAAACTACACGTGTCACTAATCAGTACTATGAAGTTTCAATAAGCAAATGTACAACACAGCTATGCACTGTTTAATGCCCGTACTTGACCAAAATGGATATATATAGTGTAGATTCCTTGCACAGTGTTTTTAAAACACAAAATGAAAACATTTAGTACTGTAATGTACTCCACAACTGTTATATACGTATCACAGCTGAAGACACTTAAGTGTTATTATAGATTACACAGATTATAAAGTGATCAGCAGCAACATTCTCTTTGAAGAACAGTGGCTTTTCCTTGCAACCCTGCCATCCATACCATTATTGTTCAGTGTTTTCCTGATGGTAGATGTGTAAACACCAATACTATCCAAATGTGACAGAAGCTATCCTGGGTTCCTGTGACCTTGCGAACGATTGCACTACTTGTTCTTGGAGTGATCTTTGTTGGTAGACTGAGTATCAATGGTTGAATTTCCTCTATTTATACACAGTCTGTCAGACTGTGGATTAGTGGAGTACAAACTCATTAGAGATGGTTTTGTAACCTTCACCAGTCTGATGAGCATCAACCATTATTTCTGGAATTCAGACTGATACAGACATCAGGGCATCCACTCACACCTGATTGTCATCCCATAGTTTGAAATACCTGACAATCATTTCATCTCAAAATTAAGTACCAATCCTACAGATTGGCATACTACTAGCACTCACAGCTATGTAATATTGGATCAGTTTCCTATAATTAATAAATGACTAACCATAACATTTTTGTCTCATTTGTGTAATTTCGTTCTCTTCATCTACTTTAAGGACTCGGGTGCAAATCTGATGATGTTTTAGGTCATGTATAGGCAGAAATATAAAACATTCTCAAGGGTTTACAAACTTTCAAGGATCACTATACAGCAATTCCCCTAGAACCTTTGTAATTAAGTGTAAAATGAGTGCAAAATTATTTAAAAATAAATAAATAAATAAATAAATTGTGTTGGGATTTCAAGTTGTGTGTCAGGGTGGTATGTTAGTTCACACCTCTGGTGCTTAATGGTCTTGAGCAGAACATTGTTGTTTACTCGGTCTCAGTCATATTTGGGCTTTACCAAGAAGCAGTTGTGTTACTAACTGTCATGTCAGCAAAGAGCAGAGCTTTATTAAGAAACTGGAGAAAAAAAGTGCAATAACGAAACTAAGACCAGGGCATACAGAGTCCAACAACAATCCAAAACACAGCAAACAGGACAAGCATGAGATGCGTATGAGGAAGAGAGAAATCAAACAGGGACCGAAACCCTTCTCAATTCGCACCAAACAACGGAAATGTAGGGTTTAAATATCCCAATGAATGAGACAGAAACTAGAAATAGATGAGGCAATTCAGTAAGTCAGAATGTAAACAGAGGTGACGCACCATGCGGGAATGACGTGAAAGGAGCAATGGACGCTGGGAAGTGTAGTCCGGTAGGACTGTGGTTGTTACACCGGCTGTGTACAGTACATGCCTCCATGTTAAGGAATTATTGCACCATTTTACACTCAGAGGGCCTCATTCATGACACCTTCATAATAAAAGACGAGCAAACTGTGTGAATTACGCGCAATTAGACATTTCCGAAAACTCTCCGCCAGATTCATGAACGCCACGTAAACACGAGATTCATTAGCAGAGCGTGTGGACAGTATTTTTCGGGCTATAAAGCACACCGGGTTATAAGACGCATGAAATGAAAAAAAACTCTAAAGTTCCGTCGGAAGCTCAGTTTGGTCTTTACCTGGCGCAGGGCGTCTTCTTGCTTCCTCCACTTCCGTACCATTGTTTCGTTAATGCTGAATTCTCCCGCAGCTGCTCTATAACCATGTTGTACTGCGTGACTGATAGCGTTGTGTTTGAAATCTGCTTCGAAAATAAATGAATGAATGCACGTACCCTAATGCTGAAGCACATACCGTATTACTCCGCGATGCTGCGCACTACGGTGGCCGTGAGCTTCGTAACCTACCAAAGCCGTGCTAAAACATTTTGACAGATTTATGAGCGCCGTGTACCATCTACAATCGGTTCTAGGTCAGAAAGCACAACCAGAATTAATTCATACATTAGACGCACCGCATTTAAAGGCGCACTGTCGATTTTTGAGAAAGTTAAAGGATTTTAAGTGCGCCTTATGGTCCGAAAAATACGGTATGTTAATGAATACCAATCGTTCGTAAATGGGTCACGCCTGCACATTCCATAATTAGCATTCAAGTACCATAATCCACACCCATGAATAACCACCGTATAATAAAGGCTTTGGACTGAGGAACACAGCAAAATTTCTCCAAAATGTCTTAGAAAAAGCAAAGGGGAAAAAATATATATATATATTCTGATGCGGAAATCAATGTTTTATTGAGAAAAGTGCATTCAATTCAACATTTTTTTATTTTTGAGAGTCCATAATGGTGTTTCAGGTAATAAAGAAAGCAGCTTGACAACAAATTCAACGTAGGCTGTATGAATAAATCTACAATCTTCTAGTCAGTGCTTAATTTGAGCCAGATCCTGCCGGACCAAGATCTGGTAGCATATGCATTCTGGTGTTCTTATTTGTCTGAATTAAGCACCTCTGTGTATTTAACAAAATACAATGAAAATGGACAATATTAAGAACGAATTTGAATAAAATGGTCCTTTCAAAAAACCCAAACGAGTCATTTTCTTTGATCATCAGTCACATGGCCACAGCGCTCCGAAGATAACATTTCGTTAACATTATATAACAGATCAATTGCACATTGACTGAATGGTAGTCTTTTCTTATTTATATATGCAAACGCATCATTAGATCATCGTGCCTTGATACAGTGCCGTAGGTTTCATTTAAACTTTAAACTGCTCACACCTAACCAAATACGAGTAGTGTTTTATGTTAAGTAAATCATAGGATATGCTGCACAAGGAAAGTAAAAATGGTATATGGACAAACATCATACCTTTGAAGATGAATATATATTTACTATGAACAGCTATACTTAAAATCTAAATTATACTGAAGCCGGCAGTGTCTTACATCTTTCTCCCGTGCTGGCGAGAGCTGAGCGTTTAGGCTTACTGGACGTTTCTCTGAATAACAGGTTGTATTATTAAATAGTGCTTATTATGTGGAATTTCCTTTACTTTTATTTTTTTGATGTATTATAGAATTGTCATACTAATAATTCTTATTATTATGTCACGACTTTAATTCAAGTGCAGTCATGTCTAATGACACTTCTAGCATCTTTTGGACGTTACTAACAGTTTACGCGTGATGAGGACCATGTGTACATTTCAGTCGTACGTACTAACACTTTGGGACTACAAATATTTCCATGAATCCAGACATTTACCAAAAAGGTGTTTTACAAACTATTTATGTGCAAATTCGTTCTGCTCACTTTTCATGAATGAGGCCCAGAATGTCTGGTATTAAGCGTAAAAGCAGTGGTGATCTCGAAAGAAGCAGCAAGCCATAACAACAGATACTAAAATAAAAGTAAGAACAGGTGTTGGATGCTCACAAGCTGGATGCTGACACATATGTGGTTTGGACATGCGAACCCACTCTCGGAATGTAACTGGTTCATATCTAGGGGACTTGCTGTATATGTCACTGAACTGGTAAACATCTCATTAAAAAAAAAATTGAGTGAAACTGCATATAATTACATAAATAGGTCATAAACAGAGATATCAAGAAGGCTGATGTTTAAAATGAGCACCAAATATGCACATCATATACATGGCTGATGTTCTCTACCTAGACTGTGGCCATTTTTTGTGTAGAAGCAGGTGTTGTTGATGAGGTTGACACAGCACCCAATCACATCTCCTGTGGTGAATGTGGGTCCGTATGGCTGCCCTGTGCCCGACGAGCAGAAACTGTGTCCATCATCACCGTGATAGCCATACGAGTGTTTGTCCCAGCCTGAAGAGACACAAACGCTAGAGTTCACCGTAACACCAAGTTATGATAATGTTTGGGACGAAGATGATAACTGAAACATCCAAGCCACTCAATGCCATATCTGGTTTTGCCAGGTCTTAAATCTGGCAACCCTACTGAGAGCCACTGAGGATAAGGGTTGGATTATGTTGGCATTTTATCGATTCCGATTCTCGATTTCGATTCCAAATTGGTGAAAACGTGTCAAATGTTTAGACACAGAGAATATCTTTATTTATTATTTTTTATTTCAACTTCAAAAGAAACTATTTTACGTTAAGCATTGGAGGTTGTAATTACTAGATGATGTGCGTTCAAGTGGTTTTGGTTGGGTGGTGAAAAAGGAAACCATAATAAAACTTAAATTATTACTTCTGTTTTCATATAGACAAAAATAGCAAGTTTATTATGTCTTACTAAAACAAAATTAAGCAAACAGGGAACGTGTTGTGAGTAATGTTTTTATCACGTGAGAATATACAGTGGTGCTTGAAAGTTTGTGAACTTTCAGAACTTTCTGTATTTCTGCATAAATATGACCTAAAACATCATTAGATTTTCACTCAAGTCCTAAAAGTAGATAAAGAGAACCCAGTTAAACAAATGAGACAAAAATATTATACTTGGTCATTTATTTATTGAGGAAAATTATCCAATATTACAGATTAGTGAGTGGCAAAAGTATGTGAACCTCTAGGATTAGCAGTTAATTTGAAGATGAAATTAGAGTCAGGTGTTTTCAATCAATGGGATGACAATCAGGTGTGAGTGGGCACCCTGTTTTATTTTAAGAACAGGGATCTATCAAAGTCTGCTCTTCACAACGCGTTTGTGGAAGTGTATCGTGGCATGAAAAATGGAGATTTCTGAAGACAACAGTCAGACAGATTGTGTACAAATGGAGAAAATTAAAGACCATTGTTACCCTCCCCAGGAGTGGTCGACCAAAGATCACTCCAAGAGGAAGGCCTGTAATAGTTGGTGAGGTCACAAAGGACCCCAGGGTAACTTCTAAGCAACTGAAGGCCTCTCTCACATTGGCTAATGTTAATGTTCATGAATTGACCATCAGAAGAAGACTGAACATCAATGGTGTGCATGACAGGGTTGGAAGGAGAAAGCCACTGCTCTGCAAAGAAATTATTGCTGCTCATCTGCAGTTTGCTAAAGATCACATGGACAAGACAGAAGGCTATAGGAAGAAGGTTTCATGGACGGATGGGACCAAAACAGATCTTTTCGGTTTAAAAAAAAGCATTATGTTTGGAGAAAGGAAAACACTGCATTCCAGCATAAGAACCTTATCCCATCTGTGAAACATGGTGGTGGTAGTATCATGATTTGGACCCGTTTTGCTGCATCTGGGCCAGGACGGCTTGCCATCATTGATGGAACAATGAATTCCGAACTATATCAGAGAATTCCAAAGGAAAAGGTCATCTGTCCATGAACTGAATCTCAAGAGAAGGTGGGTCATGCAGCAAGACAACGACTCTAAGCACACAAGTCGTTCTACCAAATATTGATTAAAGAAGAATAAAGTTCATGTTTTGGAATGGCCAAGTCAAAGTCCTGACCTTAATGTTGTGGAAGGACCTGAAGCGAGCAGATAATGTGAGGAAACCCACCAACATCCCAGAGTTGAAGCTGTTCTGTACGGAGGAATGGGCTAAAATTCCTCCAAGCCGGTGTGCAGGACTGATCAACAGTTACAGTACACGTTTAGTTGCAGTTATTGCAATTGGATAATTTTTCTCAATAAATAAATGACCAAGTATAATATTTTTGTCTCGTTTGTTAAACTGGGTTCTCTTCATCTTCCTTTAGGACATGTGTGAAAATCTGATGATGTTTTAGGTCATATTTATGCAGAAATATAGAATATTCTAAACGGTTCACAAACTTTCAAGCACCACTGTAACTGAATCAAATATCATTTGAAAAAGTCTTTAACCTGTAAGTGTTCATGTGATGTCGCTTAATAACAGAAATACAACCAGTTTACAGTACAAATGGTCTACATCAATTATTTATTGACGGACACGCATCAGTAGCAGCATCCATACTGGCAGCCGCGATGATGTTTTGCTACTGACATGCCTCCAACTTGAAAAGTCAGGGCTCATCAACAAAATCCAAGTTTCCCCACTAGTAAATATGACACTGCAGTGGCGTTCATGTGCGCTCATCTCGTAAATACAAGATTTAAGACACCACTTGAAGGCAGCAATAAACGCCTCCTTCACACATACATATTTTTGAACCAGTGGCAGCCTTGTAGTGGGAACCAATAAGTGGAACCAAAATTCAAATTTTTAAACGGATACCCGGTTCAGGGAATTTTGGAACTGGGTTTCGATACCCAAACCCTACCGAGAATGGATGAACAAATCTCTTTAACAATAACACACATCATAACTATAAAGGTGTTCTAGTGCTTAGTCATATTCCCCATGTCTGGTATCACTTATTCAATAAACCATGGATAATACAGACCATATTATGTTTAGCAAACTTGTGTAATTGGTAAGAGAGGAAATACCATAGCTATTGTACAACCAAACACAGGAAAAGGTCCAGCATTAAGTGTGCTTTAGGTTTTTACCTCTTAAACATAAATATGACGCATTACGATCATGTCAAAACAAAGCATTTGTACTCCTTTCAACACAGCAGCACAAGCATAATGGGATCAGAAGCATTAGCAGTGCAGATGCACTTATTTTAGCTCATTTAAACAGAATGTTGCAGCTTTAAGGTCTAAAGATGCAGATCAATGCGTTACATTTTCCATAACATTTGAATTATTACAATGGCATACCAAAGGCATCGGATGGAATGCATTAACAGTAGATAGAAACAAAAACAGTGGCTTTCTGGCTTCACCTGTAAGGATGCTACACAATGCATTTGTTTAAAGAACTGACACACATTCTAAAGTTGGTATCAGCTCACCAAGTTCTACATTTCTTAAGCCTCCATGTCACGTTTTCACACATCACTCAAAAAAGAAAAATCAATATTCAATACTTTCAATATTCCAGAACTTTAGACAAATTGACCATGACCTCGACCTCCTTGACCTTTTATGAAGCAGCTATGTCAACACAACACACAATTTGTAGGAATAAGGTAACTTATAAGGAAAACTTCCCACACCCACAAAAGCACCAGTAGACAATATGTTAATACTGAACACTGCATAATTAAATTGTATGAACTCAAATAAGGAGACTAAAGGCTACAGCAGACGGATTACCTATTGGATAATGAGACTCATCATCAACCTGACTGCCTGCATTTGTATCATAAATTGCACACACCCACTTTTTTATTAGATCATTCATTTTTGAAAAAGTTTTTTTCTTCAAAGCTACCAAGCTAAAACCATAGCAGACTTCACTGAACTAATATAGTTACATTTTTGAAAAAGGTGTTGCTGACAGAGTTGACCGTCTCACTCAACTTGAAAAGCGTCTAATATTACAGTTAAATCTGTTTTACCTGGAAGTCTGTTCATGTTGACCCCCTGGGCAGAGAGACCAATCCCCATATACCTGATATGAGACAGTTACACAAACATTATAAATACACACAGAAATAACAGGGGCAAGTGGCAGAACATTACAAACAGTGTATTAAGTGACATGTATTCCACACTCACCGGACACTTTATTAGGTACACCTGTTCAACTGCTTGTTAACGCAAGCATATAATCAGCCAGTAGTACTAGTTAACATATACAGAATTCTTCTAGTTGGGAATGATAGATTTAGACTCTAAATTTGACATTTTATCTTAAGACAATCCATAAAGTCCAGAATCATCTAAAGGGAATTTATTTTTAGTTAGTTATTTCATGCTGCTATCATCGTGGTGGTTTTTCCTTATACTGTCAACACCAGGGCATTCTGTTAAGTTCTTAGTGCTAGATGAACTGGTCTGAGTATTTCAGAAACTGTTGATTTACTGGGATTTTCACGCACGGCCATCTCTAAGGTTTACAGAGAATGGCTTGAAAGAGAGACAATATCCAGTGAGCATTCTCTGAGCGAAAATTCCTTGTTTATACAAGAGGTCAAAGGAGAATGGCCAGTCTGGTTCGAGCTGACAAAGGCAACAGTAACTCAAAACCCACACGTTACAACAGCACCTCTGAAAGCACAATACGTCAAACCTAAGAACAGGCAACTGAGGCTACAATTCGTATGGGCTCACCAAAACTGGACAACAGAAGATTGGAAAAACAACGTCTGGACTGATGAGTCTCGATTTCTGTTGTGACATTCGGATGGTAGGGTCATAATTTGAAAGCATGGATCCTTGTACCAACGATTCAGGCAGACAGTGGTGGTGTAATGGCGTGGGGATATTTTCTTGGGCCCCTTAATACCCATTATACCACAGTTAGTTCTGACCTCGCAACCTGATTGGCTGAGGGACGCTCCAGCCGTGCCATTATTGCATGATAACGACACTGTGACCGATGCTTAATAATTAGTTAATAAAGTCTATTACAATTTAACAAAAACAATTTAAATTTGGAAGATGAAGCTATTAATGACGAACCTGAGCCAAAGGTTTATCACCTTTAGGATTTGGAAGCTGTGGAAAAGTGAAACAAAGTCAGTGCTTTAAATTAAACGTCCCAGCTCTTAATGGATTCACAGCTCGACTGAAGGGCCACGAGAGTGAAGATCAGTTTCAGTCCCATCAACAAAAATGAACTGAATCAGCTTCATCACTCACAAAGACGTCATTTGCTGTGGGACTGTGGTAGCCTAGTGGTTAAGGTACCGGACTCTGGACCAGAAGGTCGAGGGTTCAAATCCTGCCACTATTGGGTCCTTGAGCAAGACCCATAACCCACAATTGCTTGGATTGTAAGACTGTACCAATTGCAAGTCGCTCTGGATAAGGGCGTCTGCTAAATGCTGTAAATGTAATGTAAATTTGCTAGAGTTAAACTCAGCATCTTTCATTAAACACCATCTGCATCTGATCGGTGATTCATTCATCTGACAGGTCTGTCAGCTCTTAACACAGCAAAGCTGCTGATGCTCTGTGACAAGTCCACTGTACTCAAAGCACCTCCACAGTCACCAGATGTCAATTCAATACAGCACCTTTGCGATTTGGTGGAATGGGAGATTCGCATCATGGATGTGCAGCCGACAAATCTGCAGCAACTGCTTGAAGCTATCATGCCAGTATTGACCAGAATCCCGGACACATCTTTCCAGCACCTTGCTGAATCTATGCTATGAAGAATTAATGTTCTGAAGGCAAACGGGGGCCCAATCCAGTACTAGCAAGGTGTACCAGTACTAGCAAGGTGTACCTAATGAAGTGATGGGTGTAGATCATGGTAGCTACTGCAGATATGCGTCCTTACCCATCTCGGCCTTTACTGATGATTTTCACCTCAAAGTAATAGACACCACATGCAGCTGGGATGGGATGTGTCGCGCGAACAGATGCAGCATCTTTAGGGGTCTTTCCGTGACCTAAAAATGAAACAACGCAGATGGAATTTATTACTCATCACAACAAGTCATCACTTCATTGTTTACAATGAACATCAAGACCGGTCTTGATTATGAACTTTCAACTAAGGAGAAAGTGTCATATAAAGAATTAAGTAAGACTTAATAGGTACTCTGTGTGTTCTAAATGGAAAGATGTTAACAAAATGTATGTCCAACAAGCTTATTTCTGCACATTTTAATGAACCTTTAACAAGACAGTTAAGTTCTTGAACCTCACTAAAACACTACTGGATTAAATGGAAAGGAGATAAAACCATGAAAGACATTACAGAACCATTAAATATCGAGTAATTAATGTTTAGGGACAACAACGGGAACAAAGCAGCAAAAGCACAGTAGATAAATTATCTTGCCAATATCTCACTAGGTCTCAGTGAACTGGAATTTCCACCGTGATTACATGTACAGCTCTCAGTGCCAACAAAATGTACACGATCATTACCTTAAAGAATTTTGCTTTACTCTCTGTGCTTTGAGTTATTTTAGGTTGCCTGATTTGCAACAAGTGGACTTCATTAGCTGAGTGGCCAACTATCCAGCAAATCTGAACTACTGACAATGGTTTATTGCCTTTAAACTAAAATGATATTACCGTATTTTTCGGACCATAAGGCGCACTTAAAATCCTTTAACTTTCTCAAAAATCGACAGTGCGCCTAAAAATGCGGTGCGTCTAATGTATGAATTAATTCTGGTTGTGCTTTCTGACCTAGAACCGATTGTAGATGGTACACGGCGCTCATAAATCTGTCAAAATGTTTTAGCACGGCCTTGGTAAGTTGCGAAGCTTACGGCAACCGTACTGCGCAGCATCGCGGAGTAATACGGTATGTGCGTCAAAGTCAAAGTCAAATTTATTTATATAGCGCTTTTTACAACACAGCATTGTCTCAAAGCAGCTTTACAAATATATTAGATCAAAGCCCTAGTTGAGCATCAACTATTCAACTTCACCATTACGGTGTGTGAATTCATTCTTTTATTCATTTTTCGAAGCGGATTTCAAACTCAGCGCCATCAGTCACACAGTACAACATGGTCATAGAGCAGCTGCGAGAGAATTCAACATTAACGAATCAATGGTACGGAAGTGGAGGAAGCAAGAAGACACCCTGCGCCAGGTAAAGACCAAACTGAGTTTCCGAGGGAACTTAAGAGTTTTGTTTCATTTAATGCGTCTTATAACCCGGTGCGCTTTATGTATGAAAATATACCCGTTAGCAGCCGATCGTTGATATTGCGTCTTATAATCCGGTGCGCTTTATAGCCCGAAAAATACGGTATATTACAATTTTGTACCTTGTATTCAAAGGATGCTGGTTGTAGTTATTCCTAAGTTACACTAGACAACATTTTGTTTTCTCCTACAAACTAAAATAGGTGGAACTTGCAGTACTTTTTACATTAAATTGGAATCTGTTTAGAATGTTTATATCAGGCATGTTTTAAGTATACATTTTAATGGAAAGAAAAGTTACATTTTACAACAAGTGTATAGTTATTCATAAATATGGCTGTTATTACTATCAAAATACATACAAACTTACTAGAGTGGTGTGAGAGAACAGTTTTGGGATTTGAATGCTCCAGGGATGTTTACATATTGATTTCTAGTCAGCTGACAGTGAACTGTCACTCAAGAGTGGGCATTATTTGCATTTCCTAACATGCTCAGTCGTGTTTCTGCAGGACCCTGGTGACTCAATTATCTTGGTTGTGCTTTCAAAAAGAAGGTGTTGGACTTCACAAACAGTGAAAGTTCAGTGGAGCACTAGTTCTTATACACTCACCAGCCACTTTATTATTACTGTATCTATCAACCAATCACAGGGCAGCAACTCCATGTATTTAGGCCTCCATGTATGAACCATCTGCTGCAGTTCAAATTGAGCATCAGAATAGACAATTTAAGTGACTTTGAACATGGCACAGTTGTTGGTACTAGAACTGGTAAGACACACAAACGTAACACCACCAGCTAATTAACTACATGTATAGATGTTTAAAACACCATTTGAAAATATTCTAATTACAATTTCAGTCTGGAAAGATGCAAAAAAATCTGCGGTGCATGTGATCTACTCTCCAGCAGACAGTGAAAAGTGGACAAGCTTGCATAGAAGAATGGTGTCAGCACACTAGTTTGGCAATATCTTCATAGAGGTGCTTTGGTAAAACTTACAAAGCATAAACATGACGGTGCAAAATGGCGAGAGTGCAGTACCGGTGGAACCTGTTACATAGTGAACCCAGTGGAAAAGCCACCATTTCGAGAAAGGTTACGGACCTTGAATTCACAGTATAAGCGACCAAACCATAAGTACTTCAGCAACACACCCGTGTCTGAGGTTTATAACGGTGTTTGTGCTAAAGTTGAAGGTTTGATCAAAAGAGCGAAATTTTACTCAACTGCATTAAAATGGCTGTAGCCTGCACAAAATACTTATTAGCAAAGACTATAAAGTTGAAAACAGATGATAATGTGTGTGTCTGAACCAGCCTGTGTTGTTAAAAACTCACTATAATCACTATAGCTACTGGGGAAATATAAATGTCACGCACAAACTCCATTCCGTCAAAAACAGACAAAAGGTGGAGGATGGAGGAGCAGATATGTTTTTAACAAGAAGACACATTACAAGTCCAAAAACGCTGGGAAAACAAGTCAAGATAACACTCTCAGAAACACACAAAGGATACAACTGATAACACACACACGTTCTCATCATCACTATATCTATACTACTACTACTATTAATTAGGATTAACATTTGATGTTAGAATTCTGTTCTCCCACTGCAGATCCCATACATAGTGGATGTATTCTAATACATGACTGAAACAGCCAAAATGCCTTGTAACGCTCACATGGGGTACCTCGTAAAGACATTTAGAACACGATAATATCCCTTATCGCAATAATTCGGGAGACGATAATCATTTGTCTAAACGTGCATTATTGCCCAAGCCTAGTGCATAAATACAAAACACACTGGGATTCAGGGTGGAAAAATATGTAAGAAACATTTTATTTGCATGAGACAAAGTATTTGTTAACCTGTGTTATTATTGCTCTAATATCCAGATTAATGTTTAAGACCAAAAAGAAATTTAGAACTACAAACTTCAGCTACAGACAGCCAGACAGCCTTTTTTGTGATCTACTGTTATGACCTTACAGGACAATTAATAAGGATGTTCGGGTATGGTAAATTTCTGAGAAATGTCCTACCAAACTAAATACAGTGTTCTGCAAACCTTTGGCAAACCTGGACAAATTACGTTTGTTCATTGATCCACTAGAATTTTTGTAAGGTCTTAGATTTTAACTGACTTGTGAAACTTTTTAATTCTTGCACTAGGCTATAGTTAGGAGTACAGTAGTACGTCGGTTCTCGTTGTTAGTTTGTTTCAGAAGGCTTGTCAAAAACCAAAAAAAAAAAAAAAAAATCTAACAGAGCAAATTTGTCCCATAAGGAATAATGTAAATTTAATCACCGTATTTTCTGGGCTATAAAGCGCACCGGGTTATAAGGCGCAATATCAATGATCGGCTGCTAACGGGTATATTTTCATACATAAAGCGCACCGGGTCATAAGACGCATTAAATGAAACAAAACTCTTAAGTTCTGTCGGAAGCTCAGTTTGGTCTTTACCTGGCGCAGGGCGTCTTCTTGCTTCCTCACTTCCGTACCATTGATTCGTTAATGTTGAATTCTCTCACAGCTGCTCTATGTCCATGTTGTACTGCGTGACTGATAGCGTTGGGTTTGAAATCCGCTTCGAAAATAAATGAATGAATGCACGTACCCTAATGCTGAGGCACATACCGTATTACTCCGCTATGCTGCGCACTACGGTGGCCGTAAGCTTCGTAACTTACCAAGACCGTGCTAAAACATTTTGACAGATTTAGGAGCGCCGTGTACCATCTACAATCGGTTCTAGGTCAGAAGGCTCAACCAGAATTAATTCATACATTAGACGCATCGCATTGTCGATTTTTGAGAAAATTAAAGGATTTTAAGTGCGCCTTATGGTCCGAAAAATACGGTAATCCCTTCCAGATGCCCAGAAAATCCACTATTGTACATGCCCTCCCTGATTTATAATGGAGATATGTTCCAACAAATCCATCATTAGCTAAATGCATCATGAACTGTTGAGTTGAATATAGTCTATACTGCATCATAGTGGAGTCAACCTTACTATTTAAAACACTTAAACATTAACCTACAGTTGGCCAAAAACACAATATTTATTTTATAATAAAGTGTTGAAAATCTCATGTAATTTAGTCAGTAATGGATTGGAAATGAAAAGTAAAATCAAACCACTTATTGTATTGGTGAACTCAGGGTGCTAGCTGCTAATGCTAACTGCTCAGCCTGAAAGTGATCCAGAGGACTCCCTTCAGTTGGCTGTAATAATCAACCATTTTAGGACCCATGGGAATTTTGCACAGTACTGTAGCTCTTCACTGGGAGAGCGCTACTTTGAGACGATCACTGTATCCCTGTGTACTGAATCGCAAATCACAAACCGAGTTTCAGACGCAAGGCTCATTGTGCTGAGCAACTGACAAGAGCAGAGATAATTTTTTCTAGTCAAAATGCGTCGAGAAAACAGAATTCAACACATTCCAAGGTGGTCGAGAACCGAGGTACCTCTGCATTTGTAAACATAAAAGTGCATGAGTTATACAACATACAGATGACAATAAAATAATCAAAAAAAAAAAAAAAAAAAAATGACAAATCAGATTACATCTATAATGGGTGGCTGATACATCATCATGCCAGAAGAAAAAGTCAGTATACACAATATGCATAATGATTTTTATCTTACAGACAACCAGACAGAGAGCAGAGACATGATGACTGATGGGGCTCAATCACGACATATTTTAATGGCCATATTTCCATTTCAGATCAGTCATGTATAACCTGCTTCCATGTTTAAAAGATGAAAAATATTGCATAGTATCGAAAAGTAACATTGCAAATAAATTTCCACATTAATGAGAGTAAGAAAAACTCTTTTTCAATGGTAACAGTGAAGACGCATTTAAATAGTGAGTTAAAACAGCACATTTGAACATGGCAACAACACATAGGCAGTGCTCTTCATCTGACAAATGTCTTCTCAAAGTGGTGGAATGGTTTGAAGAGTTTAATGTATTGATTTGCCCTCACAGTTCTCCAGATCTCAATACAATTGACCATCTGTAGGATGTGCTGGACAAACAAGTCCGATCCATGGAGGCCCCAACTCACAACTTACGGGACTTAAAGGTTTCATTGCTAATGGAACCAGATAACACAGGACAACTTCAGAGGTCTTGTGCAGTCCATGACTCAGCACATCAGAATCTTGGCAGCAGAAACGAGACCCACACAACATTTGGCAGGTGGTTAAGGTTGATTAATTTACATAGATGTAATTTAATTCTCAAGCATACCTTACCCATTAATGTTTTTAAAGAATGAAGAGTGAACTGTGGAGCTACACGTATAATCTTGAAAAATATAAATAACAAACCGGTATTTGCACATGTTCAGTATTAAGGACTGAATATCATTAATATTCAATATGAATAATATCAATGAATACCAAATTAGTGGCAAAAACTGAATTAGGACATTCCTGAAGAACTGACCAAATTAACAGACAAAATCATGTTGATCCACATGGAAAGGGCAGTTCTGCGATTAAGAACTCAAGATATTAAATAATTATATCTACAGTCAATATTTTCACCAACACTGGGAGGAGTTTTAAGTTGGAATTCTGAACAATTCACTAGCATTTGCCTTCTATCCTACTTAAAGTATGCAATGCGACAGAATTTCCAAGTTACATGATTTCCTGTTTAATTACCAGCCTTCAAACACATTGTCAATGATAGAACATTTTATTTTAAGCTTAAAACTGAACATAAATGTGCTTGACATGCATCCAAGACTTTCTCCAGTGTCTATCCATAGATCAAAGGAAGACTGAATATACAGATAGACTGACAGGCAGACAGATATTCACGGCCTGGCCATTATAATACAAGTTAAAATAAGCAAATACTGCAGTTATTTATATGTTTCAGCTGTCGACAACTCTTTTAACAAAGCTGTAAATAGATTCTCATTCTTCTACAACCATGTCAGAATATGTGTCCTATCTTCTTGGAAAAGATGTTACTGTGGTCACATTACTGGTCTGCATGAAGAAAACAACTAAAGAGATTGCTGAAATGACTAGAAACCAGTTGAGAACTGTCAAACACATTACCAGGAAGTATAATGGTGAACCATTAACTTCCAGGAAGAAACTGGATCAGAAATAAAAACTTGAATCTTGAATGAATGAGCTTGATTACTGACACTTGGTGAAGGTGAACCATAAAACCTCAACAGCAGAACTCACGGCTACGTTTACTAGTGAAAGTAATAGCGTTTCCACATGCACAATGTGTCGACAACTCACAGAATTTCTTCTCCAATTCCGATTTTTTAAACATATGACCAGCCGATTCCTATTTTGGCCGATTTTTTCTTCTGTCTAAAAATTATAAATTACAGCATACGAATAATTTTTGTTCCACTTTTGTTTTAATGGAAACTGTTCACTGTTAAAGAAAGACAGCAGCAGCTGCTGGCTTGTGTCTGGCTCTGTAATCTCAGCAGAGTTAGCTTTGTCAGATTCCATATATTCAGAGAGGTGATGCCATTTTAATTGTATTATTATTGTTCTGAGTGTATTCGGAGTTGTTCCTTGCGGCCGACTTCCATCACGCATGCTGAAAACAGCACTCACTTACTGTAAAGAACTAGAACGTTGAAGACATATAACCAAAATAACACTTTATCACTGCTCCCTCACTAATACTGCTCTATATAGGAAGAGACTACTTAGTGACTAAGTAGTAGCATTAAAGCACAACTGAAATCTAACACTTTCATGTCATCAGCACCGATCTGTCTCATAAACAAACACAATTTAAAGCTGAAACTGTGTTTAAAGCAGAACTGATTTGTGAATGAATGTTAACGAAAGCAGCGTGTTTGTCACGTGTTGCTGTTGTGCAGTGCATGTGTGGCTAAATGTGACCGACACAGAACAGAGCCTGATCGACCAATCACCAGTCCAGGCCATTCACACTGAAAACTTATTCCGGTCACCGGCCGAACGATTGGGGCCGAGCGATCTCTAGACTAAACTTGTGTTGCCATCTAAACCACTTATTAGTGAGGCTAATCAGAAAAAAGAGCTTCAAATTGTTAGAGTGCGCAAAGATTGGACTGTAAAAAAAAATGGGAAAAGGTAATGTGGTCTGTTGAGTTCTGATTTACTTGAGAGCTTGAGAGTTTGTGAAACCTTTAGATTTTTCTATATTTCTCCATAAATATGACCTAAAACGTCATTAGATTTTCACACAAGTCCCAAAAGTAGATAAAGAGAACCCAGTTAAACAAATGAGACAAAAATATTATACTTGGTCATTTAGTTATTGAGGAAAATGATCCAAGATTACATATTAGTGAGTGGCAATCCTATGTGAACCTCTAGGATTAGCAGTTAATTTGAAGGTGAAATTAGAGTCAGGTGTTTTCAGTCAATGGGATGATAATCAGATGTGATTGTTTTATTTAAACAACAGGGATCTATCAAAGTCTGCTCTTCACAACACGTTTGTGGAAGTGTATCATGGCACGGACAAAGGAGATCTCTGAGGACCTCAGAAAAAAAGATATTGATGTTCATCAGGCTGGAAAAGGTTATAAAACCATCTCTAAAGAGTTTGGACTTCACCAATCCACAGTCAGACAGATTGTGTACAAATGGAGGAAATTCAAGACCATTATTACTCTCCCAAGGAGTGGTCGACCAACAAAGATCACTCCAAGAGCAAGTGTAATAGTTGGTGAGGTCACAAAGGATCCCAGGGTAACTTCTAAGCAACAGTGGCTAATGTTAATGTTCATGAGTCCACCATCAGAAGAACACTGAACATCAATGGTGTGCATGGCAGGGTTGCAAGGAGAAAGCCACTGCTCTCCAAAAAGAACATTGCTGATTGTCTGCAGTTTGATAAAGATCACGTGGATAAGCCAGAAGGCTATTGGAAGAATGTTTTGTGGACAGATGAGACCAAAATAGAACTTTTTGGTTTAAAAAAAAGCTTTGTTTGGAGAAAGTAAAACACTGCATTCCAGCATAAGAACCTTATCCCATCTGTGAAACATGGTGGTGGTAGTTTCATGGTTTGGCCCCATTTTGCTGCATCTGGGCCAGGACGGCTTGCCATCATTGATGGAACAATAAATTCTGAATTACATCAGAGAATTCTAAAGGAAAATATCAGGACATCTGTCCTTGAACTGAATCTCAAGAGAAGGTGGGTGATGCAGCAAGACAATGACCCTAAGCACACAAGTCGTTCTACTAAAGAATGGTTAAAGAAGAATAAAGTTAATGTTTTAATGGCCAAGTCAAAGTCCTGACCTTAATTCAATTGAAATGCTGTGGAAGGACCTGAAGTGAGCAGTTAATGTGAGGAAACCCACCAACATCCCAGAGTTGAAGCTGTTCTGTACGGAGGAATGGGCTAAAATTCCTTCGAGCTGGTGTGCAGGACTGATCAACAGTTACAGGAAACTTTTAGTTGCAGTTCTTGCTGCAACTCAATAAATAAATGACCAAGTATAATATTTTTTCTCATTTGTTTAATTGGTTTCCTGTTATCTACTGTTATTACTTGTGTGAAAATCTATTTATGTTTTATGTCATACTAATGCAGAAATATAGAAAATTCTAAAAGTGTTCACAAACTTTCAAGCACCACTGTATCCTATTCACTCAATGGACATGTCAGAGTAAGCACATGAAGCAGTGCACCCATCATGCACAGTGCCCTCAGTACAAGACTCTAGGGGAAGTGTTATAATCTGGGGTTGCTTCAGTTGGTCAAAGGTCAGCAACATTACGTCACAATAAAATGAAATCAGGTGAGTAGCGGAATGTACTGAGTGACAAGGTTATCACTTCAACAGATTTTTTTTCGTCCCTGATGACAGGGAGTTCAAGAATTGTTAGTGTGTGGTTCTGGGAGCATGGGGGATCCTTTTCACACATGATTTGACCAGCACAGAGACCTTAAACCCATTCAAAGTCTTTGAGATGTGCTGGAGAAGACTTTATAGAGTTGTTCTACCCTCTCATTGTCAATCTAACATAACTGCAAAAATTAATGCAACTCTGGACTGAAATAAATGTCCATAAGGTTGTAAAAACAATGCCACAGAGATTTCATCCGTAACCAAAGCTAAAGGCAGTCCAAGAAAATATTAGCGTGTGAGACTTATTTTTGGTCAAGCAGTGTAGATAAACACACAGACTGTAGACATGAACATAGCCAATTACAGATAATTTGACATACAGAGATAAACACATACATAGAACACACTGACAAGTACAAATACATACAGATACAATATATGGGCAAATGTTTGTGGACAGCCATTCCATTTAGCAGTCACTGTTATTTCAGCCACACTCACAGTGGTGATGAAACGAGCTGTACTAAACACTTAACGGTTGGTTAATGTCCAATATCATTGTCTGGGCTCAAAGTATTTTTCCAAAATGTAGAGCAAAACCATCTCTGAAGACTGTTGTAGCAGCAAATATCGGACAAAATCCTTACTAATACCCAAAATTTTGGATGTCCAAAATATTTTGCCTACATAATGTAGTTATACAGATAGATAGATACAACGAGATACATAAATACACAAATGATGCCAACTAGTTAACTAGACCAAATTATATAAAGTTGTGTGGAGGTATTTTGAGGATTAAGTTAACTAGTTCAGTTTGGTTTAGCAACTAAAATGTAGTGACTTTACTGTACACTGACTGATATTAATGTGGATGTGACAGTGGAGGTGTTGGATGTACAAAAAGTAAAAATACGTTTTAGGATCCATAAAACAACAACAAAACTGTATTTTGTCTGTGGTTTGTACAGTAACTGTGAAAGTCTAAACAGGTTTAAAGCGAGAGGGCCCGAAAGCACCACCATGTTTACAAAGACCTGCTTCATTTTGTCTTCCAAGGAAGTAACATTACAGGCAGCAGGCCCTAATGAGCTTGCTGGCTAGTGGGTTCAGTTAGCCTTATCTCGACTATCTGTGGCTCCTGGCAGCTGTTTTATTTGTTGTGGAAATGAGTAGCTACAGCAGCAGTTACCCTTGAGTCAGGTCAGCAGTATGAACTGTACTGGTTTGTTCAGCTGACAAAATAAGGCTGGTTTAAAAAAACGATATACATGTTTCTTCCGGACTCCAACGACTACAAGCGTGTGTTTCCAACCCGTTTTCGACAATGCTCCACTCTGATTGGCGAAGTACTGTAGCTGATCCGCGGCATGTCACAGCGGTAGTGTGATACTATTTGCCAGTCCTTAGCATAGGAGGCGGGGTTTGTAGGAATGCGGGTGGATAGATAACGCTGGTTAGCAAAATAACTATTTCTACCAGGCTAATTTAACAAAACAACTTGTACCATTATTGTTTTGTGGCCCTAAAAAGTTCACACCAAGTTAAGTTAATACGACCCACAATGTAGGTAAAACTACGTATAGCTTAAGAATAGGCGCATAACATTTAGGTAAATACTTGACGTTATTTTGGCTGCGTCTCAAACCGCATATCACAGTTCTAAATAGTGTGTCAAATTAGTACACAAGCGATTGTGTCGTTAGTATTTTAACACACTACTTGGTAGGGAGTGAGACGCAGCCTTTGTCCATTTTGTCTAGGTAATTTGACAACGCTGACAAAGACGTAGAAAAAAAACATAGAAATATAAACTACATGTAGCAAAGACTTATGTGTGGTTTACTTTAATTGGCTAATTCATTTAACATTAGTCAAACGACTTGCATGGTAAAGCAGGCTGAAAAATCAATGAGAGACCTTGTTGTTGATGAGCAGCAGGTTACCTTTATAGTGCACTCGCAGGTTGTTCTGTGACAGGCCAATGTAGCTGAATTTGTCCTTCGGGCTCCACGATCTGGGCAGTGGAGTTTCTTGTTCGTTGACGGCTGGGTATAGGCGCCTGAGCCGCTGGTTGAGCTCTTTCTCCTGCTCGTTTAGAGCCAAGTCCCCGTGAACAACAACCGACATCAGAAAGCCGCAGCCCGATGACGGTCCTGACATCGCGATCTGAATCCTCCTTGCAAGTCCTAGAGCTTCCCAGCTACCTTTAGCTGGACAGCTTCCTAAAGGACTCCAGTGATCACCTGGATCTACTGTCACTGATCACACGACACCTACTAGGTCTGATTCCTGGCTTTCTGCTTAGCTAGCTTACAGGGCTAAGCGCAAACAGCAGCTTCCGCTGATTAGGTTAGCCAAGTAGCTACTGACTGTTTCCTTCAGCACAATGTCGATACACGAAGG
Organism: Ancistrus triradiatus; assembly: GCA_025084515.1. Classification (NCBI taxonomy): domain Eukaryota; kingdom Metazoa; phylum Chordata; class Actinopteri; order Siluriformes; family Loricariidae; genus Ancistrus; species Ancistrus triradiatus. The sequence continues at coordinate 84,743 of JAJAGP010000368.1, read as the reverse complement.
CGTCAAACACATCCAAGAACCTAAATCACGTTCTCTAAGCCGGCATGCAGCTGATCTGCTAATACAAGTCAGAAGAATACATCGACATAGGTCGGAGTCGGATCTTTTGTTTGTTGTTGGTGAGAAATGCGCAGATCTGATTGGCTCTCGCAGAGTCCAGTCACACTTCTGGAGGAGTTGATGCATGCCGAGACACACAGCCTATCAATAACATGTCCTCTCGTGCTGTTGTGTAACCAGAGCATGGTCACTTCTAATCACCTTCTATTGACTTTATGTGCATTACATAAATGAGTAATGTAAACACAAAACTATATACAGTAGATCCATTTTTAGAAAGATTATTGGATGAACCACATGGTAGGGTTGCAGTTATTGACTGTAGCTCATCTGTTGCTATGCACAATTTGCACATGTCCATCAATGGAAATGAGCTCACTGGGTAAATGGTAGATCATTTTCAGACATTACAGACTGTGGTACAAGCAGGGGCGATTCAAGACTACATGCTGTACTGTGGTACACACAGAATTTACAGGGGCACAGTCATGGGGGTACAAGTTTCCTGATGAAATAAGCCTGTTAAACACCAAATAGATTAAATGATTTAACACAAAAGTGTGTTACTCTGCCACGGATAGGAAATCAGGAACAGTTTTAACACTAAAGAATTTTTATGAACTGCATTAATTAAAGATGGGCTTCTAGATATAAGCTATCATTACTTTGCCTGCAGCATGGCTTTCTGTTAAATATTTCTGGATGTCCTCCATGTTACTCTATGAGAAAAACCGAACAACACTGGCTCTGACTGAAAGCATTAGCTGCTCAAGCTTTTGGAAAGATCCTGGGGCATTACAGGAAATGCAGTGCCTGTAGTGAATTTGAGTAGTGTGTTTTGTAGCTAGCTCAGAAATCTGGAATAAAATTACTTTTACTTCCGTAGTTTTAGTGGGGCATAGCAACATCTTCCTGGGGCAAGTACCCAACTAAAGTGGGTAGAATGATGCCCTTGGCTGCAAGTATTATGATTGCATCAGGAGTCGTTTACAATATTTAGCAGACACTTTTATCCAGCCTTGTTCAAGTGTTGAATGAAAATGAGGGTATTCAGTCACCCTTTTGACAGCCAGGGGACATGTATGCCAGAACATTGGCATTTGCTGTTTTCCCCGTAGTAGACATATAAGCATGCTTGTACAACCTCAAATCAGAAAAAGTTGGGACAGTATGGAAAATGCAAATAAAAACAAATGCAGTGTTCCTTACATTTCCTTTGACTTTTATTTCATTGCAGACTGTAGGAACCCAAGATATTTCAGGTTTTTTTCTGGTCGACTCAGCCTTTCACGGATACTGCTTTTATACCAAATCATGATTGTAATCACCTGTTGACATTACCTGTTTGAAATCACATCATTTTTTTTATTTCATTACTAGCTCTAAATTGCCCCCGTCCCAACTGTTTTTGGGATGTTTTGCAGGCCTGAAATGTTTTGCAGGAAATAACATATGAAATGAATGTGACCAGAAAAAAAAAACATTAAATATATTGGGTTTATACTCTCCGCAATGAAATTAAAGTTATTTGCATTTTCCATTTCTTCGCAACTTTTTTCTGATTTTGGGTTGTAGTACATACCAAGAATGGCATTTAACTAGTTAGAATAGGTGTAAAACAAAAACACATAGTACCAATAAAAAAGAAACATTCATTTTCCCCATTTTCAAATCCACTTCAGAGTCAAGGGGAACCAGGACCCATCCAGCAGCACAGGGCACAAGGTGGGAACCAACCATGGACAGTTAGCCAATCCATCTCAGGGCACATGCTCACACATATGCACTCACTCATTCTGAGACACTTTAGTGATGCACCTTGACCTAACACATGACTTTGGAATGTAGAAACCCACACGTGCACGAGGAGAACATGCAAACCCTACACATGACAGGAATCAAACCCGGGTCTCTGGAGCTAGCCAGTATGCCACCGTGCCACCCTCAGGAAAGGAGCAGTTAATAAATACAGTAATTAAACAATTTTGCTTATGAAGACGTGCCTCATACACAAGTGTTCCTCCCATGTCTGTGTTTGTAAGCACTGTGTATGAGTATGTGAGTATGTGGGACTGTGGTAGCCTAGTGGGTAAGGTACTGAACCATGGACCAAAGGTCCAGGGTTCAAATCCCACCTCTGCCAAGCTGCCACTGTTGGGTTCTTAAGCAAGACCCTTAACCCACAATTGCTTGGATTGTAAGACTGTATCAATTGTAAGTCGCTCTGGATAAGGGCGTCTGCTAAATGTTGTAAATTTAAATGTTGTAAATGTGCACACTTACAGCCACGCTGTTGGTCACACTGACCTTGTTGGTGTAGGATGTATATTTACAGCACAAGTTGTGTTAGTCATCCTGTTGGACCACTGTAAGCTGGATCTTGTATGGTTGGTTAGACTATTGTCAACACAGTAAGGGGTAAAATGGGGCTGACACAGCTACTACAATCAGTAAATGTGTACCAACAAGGTGCAACAAGATTCTATGGCTTTATTTGTTTTGGTTACAAAGAGACTACTTTTATACATGCTAAACATTTTAAATGAGTACAATACTTTTGTATAGCCAGAATCTATATCACAATTATCTTCAATTTTCATTGTGGTACAATAGGGAGTAATGGAGAACCTGTTGTCATGTTTTCATTTAGCTATGCACTTACATGAGATACATGTGTAATTTTTACCCTAATACTTGGTTATACCTCCCCTTGCTTTAACAAAAATGCCAGTCCTGTCTTTGTAAGTATTCATTAGGTGTCATGAGAGAAGTTCCTGTCAGTTTTAGCCTATTTCTCCACTTGCTGGTAGTGCACTTCAGCTAGAGTTTGAAGTTGTCTGATTCGTCATTTTACCTGATGTTTACCTGAAAAAAAAAAAAATCTCAAAAAGTTTCCCCACATAGCCTGTTTTACACAACTAAACGATTATCCAGCTTTATGCTACTTTCGCTCCGATGTTCAGTCTACTGATATTAAACAGTAAAATACCACAATTGATAGGTGTGTCAGATTTATTTGTTAATGACACACACAGGTTCCATGAGAAAGTTATCATTTAGCAGCTGTTGTGCAAAAAAATTGCATATATTAAAAGGTCACCTGTTTGTCTTAAAAAATACATATAGCATCATAGCTAAAGTACATTAATCATTGTGAAATATGTCCTTGCTAAACCATTATATGACTATTCTATAATGTTCATTACACGATGGTATACAAGTGACTAAAACACATTGTTACAGAGTGCATAATGCCAAATTAACATTTATTCTGAAAGAGACACACACAAAACTTATATTTATTTGAAGAATGACTTGTTATGATTCTGAGTTAGTTCTGCGTTAGCATTTCTGTCAAAAATGCCCTAATTCCAATAGCAGTATTGTACTTATTAAAAGTAAGAAGTTTAAACAACTTCACATAATGCTTACAACCTGTTCGTATGTTGGCCCATCCAGAATGCATTCCAATCGAGAAGCAGCTAAGAAAAAAGGCCCTCCTTTGGTCATTAAGGTGGCACACAGTCACAGAACTCTTGGCACATGCACTGGCACATCCCATACACTATGACAAGAAGCAGACTGACGGGCACCAGGCCGAGCAGCAGTGCACCAAAAGTCGTCTTCTGAATGATGAGCAGGTAAATACCCAGAGGCAGAGAGCTAAAATAGAGCAGTCCCAGGAACCACACCAGTGCTCGGGCTGACGCCTGGCACAGCAGCATGGTACAGTTCCACACAGTGCAGTGTCGCATCACAGAGGCTATGGAGTCCACGCTGGAGGAGTGGTAATCCCTCTGGACGACGTGCTCCTGTGGTGACTCCATGATGGTAATGACCACATAGTTAGAGCGTACAGACGAAGGGGATGCAGATGCTGAGTGACCCACCAAAGAGCTCAAACGCCCAGGGCTGAGTAGAATTTCACCTTGGCTCTCGTTTACATTCCGTTGGTACCGATTTTGGACAGACAGCGCTGACACCCGTTTGGAATCGTCCGGTAGACTGGCTATGGATTCTCCAGGAAGACCAGTAACGCAGCGGCAGAAGGGGCAGATCACCGCATTTGGAGGTGTCTCACCCAGGTCGAGAAGTTTGGCCAAGCATTTGGAGCACAGGCAATGGCAGCACTCAAGAATTTTGGGCCGGCGGCTGGACAGACTGTAAGTGCAGTAGCAAATCTTACACTCCAGTTCCTCAGTGCTCAGCTGATCCACAAGTTCCTCCGGTATTTGACCCATCATCCCTCCCTCGTCTCAGCGCTCTTGCATGGGTTGCTTGTAATACTGAGAACAAGCCAGGACCATGGTCTCAAGGTTTCTACTCTGTCCACCCTTTGTTCCAGAGGAAGTGCCAGACAAGTCAGGTTGAAACTTTTACCACTCAAATGCAAAATACTTTTTTTGTGCTGGAGGTCAGTCCTCTTTCCTGCACTGTGTGGAAGGCTGGGGAGAGAGTTTGCTACAGAAAAGATAACTGTTAACACAGCACTAGAGAACAAATGCAGCGGCAACAAAGCAAACTGGGCCCTGTGAAACCAGTCCTGGAATTTTCTAGGCAGGTCTTTTGTTGCCTACAAATCAGTCCAATTAGTTACTCCACTCCTTTTTTTGGTACACAGTTAATGGTGACATGAGTTTTTCTTTCCTTATGTAGGGCTTACAAAATATTATTCAATATTTTAACTTCATAAGATTTGGTTAAAAAAATAAAAAACGACACAGAAGCCTATTAAATGTGAGCAGGTTGGATTTGATTCTGTACTGAGAAGTGCCCTTGATATTCAGCCAATTTTGGTTTCACAGAAGAAAATGGGTTATGGCACTCACATTCTTTTGCTTTGATACTGAGAGACAGCTATTATTCTGAATCTACCAAGTGTGATCCTAACTGTGAGCACAAAACAATCACAAAATACCTCTTAGATACACAACATTTTCTCTGACAGTGGGTAATCTTTGAACAGATGATCATCATTCATTATTTGTATGTATGTGTCTCAGTGTGGAAGAAAAACAGGACGAGATTACATTAGATCAATTTGAAATGAATATTTAATTAAATTTTACTTTAATGGTCTAATCTTTCTTATCTTTTCACATACTTTCTGTTAACTTCAACATTTCAGTTGCTATTCTTTCATCCATCCATTCATTTTCTAATAGACTTAATCCTGGTCAGGGTCAAGGGAAAGCCAGTGCCTAGCTGGCAGCACAGGGCTCAAGGCAGGCACAACCCTAAACAGGAGCTGTGAGGCCACCGCGCTAACCACTGTGCCACTGCTTCCAATTGCTAATCTTTTCAGGTAATAATGTATATGTTCTAGATGATCGTGCAACCTGTGCCTGGAGTGCTGAGTCAAGGTCTAATGCAACAAATGACTAGCTACATTAGAATTTTTTGTGATTTTTTACTTTGGGATCTCTAATGTGGCCAATATTTTATCATTCATTCAATTTCTTATCTGCTTAATCCAGATCAGGGTCGTGGGAAATCTGGTGCCTAGCCAGCGGCCCAGGGTGCAAGGCAGGAACAACCCTAGACAGAGGGCCAATCCATTAAGAGGGAACCGGAATACCCAGAGTAAACCCACGCGAACATTCAAAAATGGAGTCCGAGGTCAGGATCAAACCTGGGACGCTATAGCTGTGAGGCAACTGCACCACCGTGTCCCAGTTGCTATTCTTTACAGGTAATAATTTACATGTTTTAGATGATTGTGCAGCCTGTGTGTGGAGTGGGAATGATTATTTACTTTGACCTCTAATGTGGTACAAGTAATATCAATCTATTTATTGTTGTTCCGATAACTACCACTGGATGGCTTAATCATGATATTTATCAATGAACACAAAAACGTGGGAAAATAACAGAAACACATTATGATACGGGAGCTTGATTTCAAAGTATCGAAATCACAGTTACAAACCCAGCTGCACAGATGAGTTGTGAATGAACAACATGAATTTCAAAAGAGACCGCATAGTGAGTACCTGAATTACAGATGTATCAGTAACAACAACTGAAAAATTACTTATGGATTAAAGCCTGAAAACAGTCTGAAAGATGAATGACAACATATATTAAATTTGGACAAATTGCATCAACAAAGAAGGAACAGTGACTGGAAGCTCACTGACAGATAGACTGCTACTTTATAGGATGCCCCAAAAGTACAGCTAGAAAAATATTGAATGAGCACCTCTATGATACTGTCTCCACAACATCTGCTCTGAAGATCGATATAAGGCGCAAAACCTTAATCATTGGGCCACTAGAAAAAGTAATATGGTCTGATGAGTCAACTTGCTCACTCACTGACTTTCCATAACTGGTTGATCCAATTCAGGGTTGTAAAAGGCGGGGGCCTAACTGAAAGCACAGACAGGAACCACCCCAGTCCATTGCAAGGCACACACACACACACACACACACACACACACACACACACACACACACACACACACACACACACACACACAGGGACACTTTAGAGATGCCGGTTGACCTGCAAGTTGGCTGTTGAGTGAGGGAGGAATCCCACAGGGAGGACACTCCTCCCCAACAATGGGTGGGCAAGAATAAAAACCTGTGTCTCTGATGCTGTGACCACCATGCTGCCCTGGTGAGCCAGCCTCCATCATATGTTCTATTTCTGGAGAGATTATTTGCAGGAAGGTACAAGATACATTGAACCTTCATACTCAAATAATTCAAAGTTCAATACCACAAACCATTCAAGACCTGCATGGCAGCATTCAAATAAGGATTAGAAGGATTAAAGCTTTCCTGGAGGTGAAGTCTTTATTCTGTGTTAGTTCGTACATATTTGTGTATAATCATGAGGGTTTTATTGTCCACCTCCATTGATACTGCGCTCCCAATGACGTCAGCGGCTGAGCAACAACAACAACACGGAGCAGCTGAGAGAGAAAGAGAGCGAGAGAGCACGAGCGAGAGGGAGGGACGGAGGGGCTCGGAGCGAGAAGAGCGCTCAGTCAAATAGAGTTATGATGGCGGAGCGAGAAGAGAAGGTGGGTCCAGGCTCGTTGCAGCACTCATTCATCACGTCCAGACACCTGGTTGACTGGAAAAGACCACTGAGTACCTGTGCTTTCTTCTCTGCGACCAACCTTGTTTTCTGGTGAGAGTCGTGACGCAGCTGGTTTTCTTGCACGTGCGATTGAAATGTCATTGGCGTGTTGTTTGGGCGCAGAACCTGCCGCGATGAGGCTGCATGAGTCAAGATGAAGTTACATGCTTGTATTTTGTTTATTGTGGCATTGTATTGTAACACCGTTCATATAGATGAGCTACCAGGCCTGCTTATGGCTGCTGTAGATGTACAAGTCATGCTACTGACAGCAGAACCTGACATATGACATGTGTCCCATGTGAACAGATTACAATTGTGCTGAAGGATGCAAACTAAATAATAGATCTGTAATTTATATTTTTATATTTGTACCCAGGGCACTAAACAGATGTAAAAAAACAATACCCAAACAATTCCTTTGAGTGATTTAATTGGAGAAAGCAACGTCTAAGTGATACATGGTTTCTGTTTCACTCTTACTGTTTCCTCTGGTTGTACTTGAGACATATAAACAGACATAAATTATTATTTAAATAAAATAATGTTCTGCAATTATGCCTTCACCTTCCAGGGGATAGGATCCAGACCCCCAGGGACCCTGACCAAACAATATATCTGTCACTTTTACTCTTTTATGTATTTGTAAACAGACATTATTGAAAAAAACTGGATTAATGGTTAATTGGATTACACAAAGTCTAAGTTAAACATGGGTCTACTTCACTCTTACTTTGCGGTGTAGTTGTAGTCAAGGCAGTATAATTGCATGTAAACAGGCATTTTATCTATAAAAACAAAAATCCTTTTAATATACAGTAATTATGGCAGACAAGGAAACAAGGAAGTGAAACCCGAGTAATACATAGTTTTGTGTATTTGTACTCACGATGATTGTGTACTCTCAGCTTTTTTGTGTATGAAACAAGAAAGGCTGGCTCTGTCTAACCTCTGTTTGGCTCTGCCAAACCTATAAGAACCAACAATTTGCCCTGTTTATATAAATGCCATGCAGAGGTTATGTTTCTTGTAAGTAATCCCTAGTCTTAATACACCAGATTATACCCCTTGGCCCAGTCCTAAGGAGCACTGCCAAACAACCAAATTATATCCTACCTCCTACTACTTTGCCTACCTTGAGTTATTTGAGACACCCACTATATGCATGATTAAAAAGACCTGCTAGATCTTATTGTTAGATTTTCTGTGAGACTGCCCTTTTCCAGAAGAGTCAGACGGAAAATAGTGTTGTTTATTCTTCCCCCATCCAGGTTTGTGTCCTGCAGTCCTTACAGAGTGGTCTGTCTTCTCTGCTTGGCCATGGTTCTTTTGCTGTTGGTACAGCTGTTGAAGGACACGGTGCTTTCCAAATCAAGAGGTGTGCATCAGCAGTTCAGTCAACCATCATGCTATTAAAGAAGAAAGCTTCAATAGAAACATGCATAAATGCAGTCATACCTACACTGAAAAATGGCATTCAGTGCTACAGTAACTTACAGACAGTAGGTTGGAGGCACACACTGGTTTTCTGATTATCGGCCTGATATTATACGACATACAGAGGGGGCCAATAGTCTGAGACCACAATGAACATGCATTTAGCATTTTCTCGAATATAATACAGCATTGCTCATTAGAAATTACATAATCAGCATAACAATTTGGGTTAAAAGCTGGAACATTGAAAAAATAAATTACATTCAGGACTGTGCAAAAGTCATAGGCCACCATTTCAATCAACCATTTATAATGGTTTCTTGGCTGCTAGTCTTCCAAAAAGACCATTCTTGATCAAGCTTCTTTGGACTGTAGACAGATTAACTTGGCATCCTGACCAAGCTAACAGATGCTGCTGTTGCTAAGTGTAAGGGGAGGTCCCACTAAATACTTACCACTGCAGCCTATAGATGTTTTTCTCTGACTTTTTTTAATACTGAGTACAAATTTCATGTTTCATGTATGGTTGTATCCTAATAAAGATACTCCACAAGTTTGTGCCATGTTATAACAACGTGATTTTCCAATTTTGCCAATGTGCAACTTGACTTTCTCTGCCTTCCAAGTGCTCCCCTAAATTCTTGATGGGCTTTAGATCAGGTAACTGTGGTGGAAAATCCATGACATTCAGCACTGATTGACCTTTTTTGGTCTTCAAGTAATTGTTATGAAGTTTGAGGTGTGTTTTGGGTCATTATCCTGCTGCAGTGTTATTTATTCTCCAAAAAGATCCAACCACACATTTTCAGTAGTGGTCTCACTGCTACTCATGTTCATAATGAGGAAGTGTTAGATTTCAGTTGTGTTTTGAGTGCTACTTAGTCGACCAAATAGTCTCTATCTATATAGTGCATCACTGATGAGGGAGTAAGTATTTATTTTGGACACAGCCATGTCTTCAGCATTAAAGCTCTTCACAGCGTGCTGTTTGCAATACATGTGAAATAAGCCATGGAGGAACAACTCTGAAATAATTTGGAACAATGAATTTAATAAGACATTAAAACAGCATCGCCCCACTTACTATGCAGAATTTGACAAAACTATAACAAAGGCAAAGAGGTTAAAGCTAAACCTAGTGCTAACGCAGAACCAGGCACAAGGCGGCAGCCCGTGCAGTCTTTCTTTAGCAATGAAGAAGCTCTGTTAAAAGAAAAGTTGAACAAAAATGTTTATGTATGCTGTCATCATCAAAGAAAATCGGAATCGGCTGATCATATGTTTAAATTGGAATCAGCCAAGAACATTGCAAGCGGTGCATCTCTGCAATAAAATAAGCAGCAACTGCTTTGTTTCCTTAATATAATTCCATGCTGAACATAGACTCCACAGTGATTAACCATTCATGTAATTACTGCAGATGTATTTCTAAACTGTAAATGGGTTATACAGCTTTATATTGTTTAGATATTAGTTTATTGTAGGTTTCTTTACAGACAGAATTCTTACTTCACCTGTATTCCTCATATTCTGTTTATCCTTTCCTCAATAGGGTCCAATTTATGGAGAAGTATGACTGGCAGGTACGTGTAAATTTCCTTGTGTAAATATCGTTTAAAAATATGTGTGAATATCCTTATTCACTGCAATAAAATAGCAGTTCTCGTTTACAGTACACTCTCAGATATTGGACATGTGCAATTGAATGTTGGACCACTAGAGGGTGCATCACCTCTTTTGTGATGTGATGTGATCATGGCGTTCTGGCGGCTGGATAGGGGTTTTTAGAGGGTAATCTCTCTGCGACACACATTTGTTGAATGTATCACTTTGTCTTGCTACGAACTGTTCTGTTTTGCTACAGACAACATTACAGTAACTCTAGAGTCTACTATTATAATATAAAATGCTATGTTTGCTTACATCAGGCAAACTATGGCACCTGAAGAAGTCATACTGTTGTCATATTGCCACAACCCTACTATCAATATAGCTGACCTCATGCTGTACTCATTGTACGTGTCATATGTGAGAGAACACATAACCAGCTGTCTGTGCTTCCATATAATCAGCCTGTATGCATGCATTTGAAAGGTTACATGTGTTAAGGTATTAAGGTTAAGGTATTTGATTAAGGTGAACTTTAATGCATTTACAGAATGCTGCTAACAGCTGGCCTTTGGTCATCCATCAGTTCTGATCCTGTTGTCTGGAACTTAGCTCTCCTCACTCGTGCCTTGTGATTGTTTATGGACTTATGGTAAAAACAGGCACCATTGTGTTGCAGTGGGAGAATGCCAGAGCAGTAATCCTTACCACAGTGTTTATGTGGGGCAGGACCTGTTAAAGCTGAGTTCTCTCAGCAGCTGCTGCAAGGTTTCAGCCTTCCTGCTGTATTTGCGCTTCACTGTTGATCTGGGTGAGGCTTTAACAGTTGTCTTCACCTCCGTCTCCATATAGCCAAGTACAACACACGCAAACTTGTTCCCGTTTTCAATGCTAGGACACAGTTTTAATGGTGGACTCTGGTGCTGTTATAGCATCCTGTTTTAGTTAATGTTCAACAAGAGGGCATGGGTGCAGGAATGATTAGATTCGCCCTTTAGTGGTTTGTGAATAATTTGGAATTGTCTTTATTTCTGTATAAATATGATCTAAAATATCATCAGATTTTCACACAAGTCCTAACAGTACACAAAGAGAACCCAATGGAACAAATGAGACACAAATATAATAATAGGTTATTTTTTTATATAAGAAAATAATGCAATATTATGTATCTGGAAGTGGAAAAACTATGTGAACTTTTGCTTTCAGTATCTGCTGTGATCCCATCTGCAGCAGTACATTTACATTTACATTTACAGCATTTAGCAGACGCCCTTATCCAGAGAGACTTACAATTTATACAATCTTTACAATCCAAGCAATTGTGGGTTTAGGGTTTTGCTCAAGGACCCAACAGTGGCAGCTTGGCAGAGGTGGGATTTGAACCCTGGACCTTCTGGTCCAAAGTCCAGTACCTTAACCGTTAGGCTACCACAGTCCAGTGGGGCAAAAAAGTATTTAGTCAGCCAGTGATTGTGTAACTTCTCCTACTTAGAAAGATGAGAAAGGTCTGTAATTTTCATCATGAATCATGAATCATTTTGAGATTCTCTCCTCTCCCATTTAGTGAGTCAGTGTTTGAATCAGTGGGTCTTTCAATCATCACTTAGACCCATTCCTCTAATTCACTGGTCAGTGTTTGAATTAGTGAGTCATTGAGTCATGACTGAGAGTCAATCCTTTGTTGTTCAGTCAGTGAGTGGTTGAGTCAGGAAAAAATAAATTCATTAATTAAGATGAATTAATCTCTCATTCAGTGTTTGAATAACTTAATTGTTCATTCTTGTTTGAGATTCCCTCCTCTCTCATTCCCTTGGTCAGTGTTTGAATCAGTGATTCTTTCAGTCATGACTGAGAATCGCTACTCTCTCATTCACTGGGTCAGTGTTTGAATCAGTGAAACATTTAGTCATGGAAAATGTTCTCTGAATCTTTGTGTCTAAGCTGAGTTTGGGTGTTCTTTGCTTAAGATTCAGCTTAAGGCTCGTTCAGACTGAACTGTGGTGTAAAGATTATTTTAACCAAACTTATTAGCTTTGTTATGCTCTTTGTTAAGGGCTTGTGTTGTCATTGTAAATTCTAGCATGATCAGGTTGCAGATTTGGGCATACCCAACATTTTTATCTGATTTGCAGTGGACAAAAACTGGTTTGTCATGAAGTAAAAATTCATTCATGCATAGTAACAATAATACAGTAATAATAAGTACAGTACGTTCGTGCACTATGGGCACCATGGGCACATGGGCTTTTAATGGCCATGTTACCATTACTTGAAAGCTTACTGACTGGCTGTTTCGATGTTTGATACCATAACAACTTACATCAGACTGTGGTATGGCCAACATGTGAGACAGATGTTATTTACACATACTTTGTGAGATTTGTCACACATACCTGATAGATTTGCTGAAGTAACATGTTCTTGATATCTCAGACTATCACTTCTGTCCTTGGAAGGATTAAAAGGGACTCATCACAATATACAGAGTAACGCTAGAGTATGTTTCCAAAAATATCTTTCATATGTGGAGTTAAAAATCAGTCCTGTGCAAACCACTAAACTGTTATATCAAGCATCATGACAGTTATCATGCTGGTTAACATCTGCAATACAATTGACAACTGCCATGCAAATATTGCTTACATTCTTTGCAACTGATATGGATATGAATGGTATTTAAAATTTTACACATTGCTATATCATGATAGGAGATGGCCTGTGTCAGGAGGTTATCAGTTGGCAGCGGTGAATAGAACAACGTTTAGCTTTGTTCATGTGTTAGCAACCATTCTTTTCTAATGAGTTCAACACAGATATGTATTTATTAGAAGAAATATGTCAGCTGTGCTAGTAGCATTTGCTGTTACTGAAACACTCCTTCAAAATCCACGACAGGACATGTTGTTTGTTCCAGTACTCTCAGTGTTGTGAAACTTGAGTTTACCCTCCCTTTCCCAGCTGGTATTTGTCCAGCTGCCTTCTGTGTGTGACATATGTACAATGACACTGCCATTTCTCTGCCCTAAACCTGTTTGCACTTCCGTATTATTGCGGCAGGCTACCAGTTCCACCAGTCACAAGCAAGCATACTAATCAGCAAGGGAGTGTGTCAATATAGCGTAGGTCCTGATTTGTGCATGGGTCATGCGTCCCCTTACACCATGTGCTTGATCACGTCCTAGCAGTCATTAGTCATAGACCATTTCATGTCACTTCTATTAAACTCAACAAGTTTGAGGGACACAAGGTCTATGATTTTAATAATAATAATGAACTTATAATATATGGTGCACAAATATATATATATATATATATATCTAATATATATATATTATATATATACTATATATATAATGTGTGTGTGTATGTGTATTATATATATATATATAACCATTTTTTGTGTGTGTACATGTGTGTGTGTGTATATATATATATAATGTGTGTGTGTATCTGTATGTAAGTATGTCTATATGTGTTTGTGGGTGTGTGTGTGTGTGTATATATCTATATATATAATATCTCTATACCCCCCCACCCCCCCCACCCCCCCCCCACCCCCCCACACACACCCATATCTATATATATTATATATGTGTGTGTGTGTGGGTGTGTGTGTGTGTGTGTGTATGTATGTGTGTGTCTATAATATATATATATATATATATATATATATATATATATATATATATATACATACATACATACATACATACATACATACATACATACATATATATATATGCATATACACACATACATACACGTGTGTGTGTGTGTGTGTTTGTGTATTTATACAGTAAATATTTTTAATGTAAATATTCCATACATGTAGATTTGCCCTAACATTTAGACTTTTTTAAATGTCTCCAGCACCTTACATGTCACAGATTTAATGTATATTTATATATACTTGTCCATAAAGCCAACTCTGGCACGTATGTCTGTCTGATTTCTGGCTGAGGAATGCCGTGTGGATGGGATATTTTTAGACCTGCCTGGTTAAAGTACTGAAGCTGGGGCCTTGCTCATCATAAACACTGTCAGCTGTGGCTTGTGAAGTGTGACCGAGAGCTGGATGCTGAATTTAGTTTGTATTTGTACTCAAAGTGTGGTGGTTATCACTGACACATCCGCCTGTTGTGAGCACTTTTTACCTGAGGCTTGATGGTCAAAGCCTTCAAGATGATGACGGAAGAGCTTGGATCAGGGATAAGGTAAAGGACGTTCAGTCACTTTGTTGAAAAGTGAAGTAGAGGGAATTAAGGTGGGAAAAAGATAAGATGTGGTTTCTGGATGTTGTTATGGATTTTCTTTTGGAAAGAGGTGCTTGGTTGGTCAAATCAGATAAATATGTGCCTTTGCCTTATTGTAATTATGATTTGATATTCCAAATTTGAATGTGTTTCTGGTAAATGTTTATATCCTTATCAAACAGGTCAGTTATATGGTCAAATAGTATTAGCCTTGATTCATTTTTATTTGCTGCAATAAGAGATCATGCTGCCTCCATGACAAATCAGGGAATAGCTGGCCGGAGAGTTCCCTCGTCACAAGGACCTGGAGGTTGTTACATGCCTGGAAGCTACATGTCATCGGAAAATGTGTCAGTGTTAGCTTTGGGTGCTGTTTTAGGAGCATCAGGTCTATTTTTGGTACGAGGACCCTGGTGTGGTAATAATATATTTAACAATAAACTATTTCCTTTGTGTTCGGCACTTCTAGATTTATCACTGACATACCTTACATTGTTCAGCTGTTGCTTTCGAGCTATTTTTGTTTCTGTCACTAGGCTTGTTAGCATCATAGACATGTTGCTTTTAGTGTTAATTTAAAGTCCCCCTGAAGAATGTTGTTGAAATGTAACTCCTCTTGGGTGGATAATACTGGTTAAATAGATTCGTTTTAAATCAAAATAGTTCTCACAGTTCAAAATGAACAAGTTTCATAAAAAAGATTTGCGGAGCATGATGTTTGAGCTCCACTAGTCAATCATAGGCCCTGTCGTGAATTCCATGATAAGCTCTCGTGGGTGAGGGAGGTTAAAATGGGGAAAGTCAAGCACAACTAATATTCAACTTACTTAGAATATTGTAGGTTAATTTAAATGATCTAGATGTCATGCTAGCTAGCTATTCATGTGCTAATGATACAGCATAGAACATATATCTGTGATCAGTGTGAGCTAATTACTAGTAGGAACACCACCCTCATGTAAACAAAGGCTGCATCTTACGTAAGAATATAAATGACACCAGTGGAAGTAGACTAATTTAACACACTGTTAAATACAGTTTTGAATATAGCCAAACTGTGGCTGTCCTGGTTTATATCAAACACTTCTGCCCTGTGGATGAAAGAGTCTGGCAAATGTCATAAATATAAATGTATTTTAAAAGATTTGACTTGTGTCATGAATTGTTAAGAATATAATAAAGCAAACCAAGACTGTAATCCTCTGTCCCACGTGTGGTGTGGCAAATAATTCTTCTTCTTCTTTTCTTTAGTAGATAGGTCTGCTATTGTGGGAGGCAGGATACTATTTTTGGGTGGAAGGATGTTTCCAAATTCCAAAAAAGTTAATGCGCGTTCATATATCCTGATATTTCTACTGAATCTAAAGATGTACGCTATTTTATTCTATTCTAGGTTAGTAAATACAAATTGTTCATTGCTACATTAAAGATTGCTGTCAGATTAAAATGAGCTATCTGCATTTTTGCATTACCAGTCACTGGAATTAGGCTGTATAGGTTTTAAGATGATGAGCTGAAGTCTTTTGTGTGGGTTATATTTATATTGACAAACATTAATTATAAATCACCATTTGGCTGCAGAGGACAGACGTCTTTCTTTAAGTGTCATTTGATCAAGATGGAATAAGACCCTTGCTAATGCTCTCACAAGCTGCACTGGATCATGTGAGAATCACACCTCACTGAAACCTGGCCACCCACTCTGCTCTGAGCTGGGCAGGCCATCTTGTCAGGCGCCAGGGCTAATGTAGTGCTTTATGAGCCCCCTGTGGATGGTGAAATGTTTATATAAGCCACGTTGCTTCGTACTCCATTTTGCCACACGTGAGCATTTTCCTCGGAAACGGCTCCAGTTTTGAAACATGAGCACAGAACATCATATATCAGAGGTGTCTGACCTTTCGAGGAAGTGTTGCGTAACACGAACTGCTGATGTTTTGGCTGGATTGCGAGATTGTAGGTGTGTTTGTGCTAGGATCCGTAGCTTATCGTTAAGGGTTTAGGTGTTAAGAGAGCAGTTGTTGATGGGGCAGCGAGCATAACAACACGATAAAGGGCATGTCTTGACAGAATTTCCATTAATAGACACTCTTCTCTTGCCAAGAAATCCTGTGATACGCTACTCTGAAAGCCAATATCAATCCATTGAAAATTTAAGAGGGTGTGTCGTACTGCTTATAACGTACTGCTTATTCTGACCACTTGTAATTAAGATTATTATAAATGCTTTGACACCAAGAATTTGAATGGATCTGATCCAAAAAACACTATCATTAGCATATCCAAATTATTAGATTTCTATCTGACTGAGTCCATGTAAATTTGATTATAAGCAGTATATTTTACACATGATAACTCCATGGCTTTTGTAAATTGATCAGGGCTCTGCCAGGTCTAGAGCAAGTCCTAAAAACAGTTGATACAAGGGAGAATAC
Organism: Ancistrus triradiatus; assembly: GCA_025084515.1. Lineage (NCBI taxonomy): Eukaryota > Metazoa > Chordata > Actinopteri > Siluriformes > Loricariidae > Ancistrus > Ancistrus triradiatus. The sequence continues at coordinate 67,854 of JAJAGP010000368.1, read as the reverse complement.
ACCATGGACAGGGTACCAGTCAATTCCAGGAGATCACACGTTGCACATTCTCCTGCGATTATGCGATTAACAGAAGCCACTCCCCTACTTGCATGTTTGTTAGAAATGGGAAGAAGAAAATGATATCACTGCAAAACCAGAAATGACATCAAGCACAACCCTTTTTTTATTACATGTATCATACATTCATCCATGCATTTTCATACTTGCTTAATCCAGTTCAGGTGTGCGGAGTGCCGGGGCCTAAGTGGCAACACAGTCACAGGGTTTGATGTGGAAACCAAACCTAGACATTTTCATTCATTTTCATTTTCATTTACAGCATTTAGCAGACGCCCTTATCCAGAGCGACTTACAACTGATACAAGCTTACAATCCAATCTATTGTGGGTTAAGTGTCTTGCTCAAGGACCCAACAGTGGCAGCTTGGCAGAGGTGGGATTTGAACCCTGGACCTTCTGGTCCATAGTCCAGTACCTTAACCATCAGGCTACCACAGTCCCACAGAGTGCCAATAGACAGGGTGCCAATACACCAAAGGGCACAGGCACTCACTTGCTCACGATGGAAAGATAGAGGAAGCTAGAGGGCCCCAAGGAACCCCACATAGACACAGAGAGAACATTCAAACTACACACAGGCAGGGACTGGGCCAGGAAACAAACCGGATCTCTGGAGTTGCCAGATGACAGCACTTTTTTACATTTACATTTAAATTTCTGTCATTTAGCAGACACCCTTATCCAGAGCGACTTACAATGGATACAATCTTACAATCCAAGCAATTGTGGGTTAAGGGTCTTGCTCAAGGATTCAACAGTGGCAGCTTGGCAGAGGTGGGATTTGAACCCTGGACCTTCTGGTCCATTAACCGCTAGGCCAATACCATACCATCCCCTAAATATAGCTGTCTAGTATAATAAAGCCAGTGCTGTATGGATGCTGAAACACTCACATGAGCCACATTGCTACATTGTCACATAGGTTCCATTTTGTCCCATGTGATCGTGTTCTTGGGAAACTGCTCTCATTTGGCATCATGTGCCTGGAATGTGATAGTTGACAGGTATGTGACCTTTCGTGGAAGTATTACGTAACATCAGCTGCTGATGTTCTGGCTGGATGGTGAGAGTGTAGGTTTAATCTCTTATATTAGCTGTATATATTGAAGATACACTCCTTCTAGCGTCTTTACAATGTCCAAAATGAATAAGGCCTGTTGAACCACTGTGAATGTGCTGAGATTCTTTAAAAGATAGTAGCACTAAGATCATTTGTAAATGCTAACATACTACTGAGATTAGACACACTATGTCTTAAATAGCATGGTTAATAGCTGCTAAGGGTTTGTTATCTCAAACAAAATTGAGAAAACAAAGTCCCAAAGTCCCAAACCCTTGAGTTCTCTTCAAATTGTGCATGTGGAAATGCTCTTACTTTCACTAGTAAACACATCTCAGAGTTCTACTGTTGTTTTTCTATGATTTGATTTCACCAAATGTTTAAGTGATCGCTGATCATGATAATTAAAGAGTTTTTTCTGACCACATGCTGTTCTTTGTGGGCAAGGATTTTTACTGCAGCAGGATAACTGGCCAAAATTCTTCTCAAAGCTTTATATCAACTACTTGAAGACCAAAGAAGATCTACGAGTGCTGACAGTCATGGACTTTCCTCCACAGTCACCTGACCTAAACCCCCTCAAGCAGTTTTGGGGGCACTTGAAGACAGAGAAAAGTCAAGAATATTATGAAATCACGCTGGGATAACATGGATCATCAGATTTTGTACAAATTTATGGGGGGCGGCACGGTGGTGCAATTGGTTACTGCAGTCGCTGTGCAGCTCCAGCGATTCGCAACTCGATCATGATCTTGGAATCCATCTGTGTGGAGTTTGCATGTCCTCACTGTTGCTGCTGTAATTACCTGATGGGATGTGCGTAGTTCTGGGATTTTTGCTCACCGTTGTCATGATCATTTTGACCCCACGGGATGAGATCTTGTGTGGGGCCCCAGATCGAGGGAGATTATCAGTGGTCTTATATGTCTTCCATTTTCTTCCAATTGCTCCCACAGTTGATTTATTCACACCAACCTGCTTGCCTATGTATTCACTATTCCCAGCCTGGTGAAGGTCTACAATTTTCTTTCTGGTGTCCTTCGACAGCTCTTTGGTCTTGGCCATGGTTGAGTTTGGAGTCTGACTGTTTGAGGCTGTGGACAGGTGTCTTTTATACAGATAATGAGGTCAAACAGGTGCCATTAATACAGGTAATGAGTGGAGGACAGAAGAGGTTCTTAAAGAAGAAGTTACAAGTCTGTGAGAGCCAGAAATCTTGCTTGTTTGTGGGTGACCAAATACTTATTTTTCACCATGATTTACAATTAAATTCTTTATCCTTTTATTAAATCCTACAATGTGATTTCCTGGATTTTTTTTTCTCATTTTGTCTCTCATAGTTGAAATGTACCTATGATGAAAATTACAGACCTCTGTCATCTTTCTAAGTAGGAGAACTTGCACAATCAGTGGCTGACTAAATACTTTTTTGCCCCACTGTACATTACTGTAAGTGTAGCACCAATGAGACTGTGAGCTGTTTCACACCTCCAGTGACCAGGACAGCTGCAGAAGAACTGGAATCAAGTTTATATATAGCCATTGTTGTTGCTTTATCGGTCTCTGTCTCTCTCCAGTGTATAAATACTATTTCAGTCTCAGCCATTGGCGTTCAAATACAGTATCTTGCACACATTTCTCAAACAGATATGGCTATGCTTCTGGACTGCCCTGAAACAATATAATTTGTAAAGCATGCCCTTATTAGTAATTATGAGCATTTGTTTTTGTTTTTAAGTGGTAATATGCACTCACTGGCCACTTCATTAGGTGCACCTGTTCAACTGCTCTTTAATGCTAACGTCTTATCAGCCAATATCATGGCAGCAACTCTGCAGTTAGGTATGTACATATGGACAAGACGAGCTGTTGAAGTTCAAATCGAGCATCAGATTGGGAAAGAAAGGTGATTTAACTGACTTGAACATGGCATGGTTGTTGTTGCTAGACAGGCTGGTCTAAATACTTCAGAAACTTCTGATCTGCTGGGATTTTTATGGACAGCTATCTCTGGGTTATACAGAGAATGGTTCGAAAAAGAGAAAATACCGGCAGTTCTCTGGGTGAACATGCCTTGTTGATGCCAGAGGTCAGAGTGAAATGGCAAGACTTATTTCAAGTTGATAGAAAGGTAACAGTAACATAAATATCCACTTGTTACAATCAAGTTGTTCAGAAGAGCATCTCCGAATGCACAATACATCAAACTACTGCATGGGCTACTGCAGCAGAAGCCCACACCGGGTGCCAATCCTGTCATCTAAAAACAGGGACTTGAGGCTACAATTCCCACAAGCTCACCAAAATTGGACAATAGAAGATTGGAAAAAACGTTGCCTGGTGTGATGAGTTTTGATTTTTCTTACAATATTTGTATGATAGGGTCAGAATTTAGAATACCTTACATGAAAGCATGGATACATCCTGCCTTGTATCAACAGTTCAGGCTGGTGTTGGTGGTGTAATGGTTGGAGATAATTTCTTGGCATATTTTGAGCCCCTTAATACCAATTGAGCTTTGTTTAAAAGGCACAGCTTACCCGAGTATTATTGCTGACCATGTCCATCACTCTGTGACCACAGTGTACTACTTCTATGCCTCTATGCTCCATGTCACAACGCTCAAGTCATCTCAAACTGGTTTCTTGAACTTGACAATGAGTGCACTGTACTCAGATGGCCTCCACAGTGACCAGATTTCAATCCAATAGAGCACCTTTGGGATGTGTTGGAACTGGAGATTTAGATCATGAATGTGCAGCCATGTCAATATGGACCAAAATCTCAGAGGAATGTTTCCAGCACCTTGTTGGATCTATGTCATGAAGAATTAAGGCAGTTCTAAAGGCAACATGGTCCAACCCAATACTAGCAAGGTATACCTAATAAAGTGGCTGGTGGGTTTATTAGCTCGCCTTTTATTTGAACAGCTACCTGAAGTTTATCATCATAAAAAGAGCTTCAATTGTCCACTATTATTTTCAACACAATTAATTTTACCTAGTTAGCAAACACATATGGTTGCCTTTATCATTACAGCAAATGCATATTTGTATAAGTTTTGCCTAACCTCATTCACCTCGCTGTTGTTAGTACAAGCTCTGCCACATCATCATATTCATATTATGCACTGGTTACTGGTTACACAGTGTATTTATTAATTGCAAATATTGACCCAGCAACCTGGTTTTAGATTGATGGGTCAGGTATGTTTGGGCCAACAAGACTCAAGCTGAGTTGATAACTGGAAAACCACTGGCTCTGGGTGTGTGATATGCACTTGGGGGAAGGAACAGGCACAATGAGTAAAACTTCATCTCTGGAATTTTTCTTTGGTTGCGGGGATCTAGAGCAGAATGATCCCACAAGTTACATTTAAAAAAAATGAACCCAATATTGTAATCTAAAGAAGGAACCTTAGAAATTGACCTCTTAAGTTATTTTTAGCCTGTTTTAAGTAGGGGTGGGAATTGGAAAGGACTTCACAATACGATACACGTCACGAATCATAGGTCACGATATGATTATATGATGCTATACTGCGATATTCCACATAGTGTACAATCTGTACAATTGTAGTATACACTTTAAAATGTGTTTGTCCTTCCTTCAAAAAAAAAATCAATGTAGCATATTGCGAAAATAAATAACACAATATATTTATGTATCGAATTTTTATTTATTTATTTATTTATTTATTTTTAAAGCACAGCCCTAGTTTGAAATTGGAACACACCTTAGGGTTGATTGACACACTAGTTTATTAGAGTGAGATGGTCTGTGAGGTATTATGTGTGAATACCCGCTGATGCATTACTAGATATGACACTCATAATGCCTTATGACATATACAGTTTTAAAACGAAGCACAGTAGAGTGACCACAGCTGGTACTTAATAGCAGCTAAGTAGAGGAACAGTTGTCTACTAATGACTCATTTTCAGGTGTTAAAACTTTTGTGCTACAAGAACATGACGTATGTAGATAGAATAACAAAGCAGTATTAAAACCACTAAATCCTGTGTGTAATATATTAGATGTCACATCATGTGTAACTGGTGTTTAATGGCAGATATATGAGTGGGTGCATCCCAGTAAATTACCGCTTGCCACTGTGAATGTCGTAAAGCTGGGACATTACCAGTGGAGGGAAATATGTAATGTCCTGGGCTTTGGATATGAAAGGATCATAACAATGTGAGCCTCTAGTGTTGGTCCAGTTAGACTACTAGAGGTTAGCATCAAATTAATAACTGTGCTAAATGCTCTATCTGTTGTCTGTCCAGGTTGTTCTTTTCAGTAATAAGACCTTTAACTCTCTGCACTCCGTATCTCGTGACAGCTGGGAAATGGTTGACTCAAGCCAGGAGAGCAGTTCTGGAGCAGAAGCTCAGCTGACAGACTGCTGGTTAAGCTTCAAGCTGTTCCTCGAAGAGACGTCTTCTTTCAAACAGCAGAACCCAGGCAAGGTAATGTACACCTCGGATATTTTGAACAGTGCTTTTGCTTATGCTGTGAGTAGTAGGGTGTTATTTTAATGAGCATTTCAATACTGCACATAATGAGGAGTTTCAGAACGGCCTGTTCCACAAGGAGCCAGTTTGAATGGATATGTTTAACACTGCATCCATTTTTGTGTTGTGGAGTAGTAGTGTGGTATTTGAATCGGTTTTTATTTCTGCCTGCAGTTCTGTTTGCTGGTGTGCAGTTTATGTTCTTTCCTGGCTGTTGTGGGCAATTACATTCCAGGAGTTGTTATTTCATACACCATAGGTAAGTTTATCACATATATTTTTTATTGTTACAATTTCTCTCTTTGCCTTACTGTTGTTCATACATGAAAATGTTTTCAGTATATCTGCAGTCACCAGCAGGACCTACAGTACTGTGCAAAAGTCTTAGGCCACCATTAGATTTGTTGTCTCATCGTTGACATATTGTCGAAGATTTGACCCAAAAATTTCAAACTTGGATTCGTCATGCTATAATACTCTTTTCCACTGATCTGCATTCCAATCTTTGTGAGCATTAGTCTTTTCACCCTGTTCCCGTAACAAAAAAAAGTGGTTTCTTGGCTGCCACCTTTCAAAAAAGACCATTCCTGATCAATCTTCTTTGGACTGTAGAAGGGTCAACTTGGATCCTGATAAAGCTCCCATATGCTGCTATTGTAAGTGTAAGGGGAGATCACACTAAATACTTGCCACTGTATACAAATTTCCTGTATTTTCTGGTTGTATTCTAAGAAAGGGACTGAGAAATAATTATATATGGTCATTATACCATTGCTAAAAGAATGGAGTAGCCTAGCGGGTAAGGTACTGGACTATGGACCCAAAGGTCCAGGGTTCAAATCCCACCTCTGCCAAGCTGCCACTGTTGGGTCCTTGAGCAAGACCCTTAACCCACAATTGCTTGGATTGTAAGATTGTACCAATTGTAAGTCGCTCTGGATAAGGGTGTCTGCTAAATGCTGTAAATGTAAATGTAAATGAGTATCTAATCTAATGGTTTCCTAAGATTTTGCTTAGTACGGTATATTTGCTGGTAGATTCCTGCTAATGTACCATGACAGCATTCGTAGTCTGTGTCTGGTTACTTGAGTTAGCAGGTACTGCACTGACTAGCTATGACATATGTTAATACTCTGTCCATCTGTTCACCCCAGTGCTTGCCATTTTCCTATGGCCTCTGGTGTCATCCCACGAGTTTGGCTTGTGGTTGGAGCCAGTTCTGCAGAAACTGGACTTTGGAGTTGGTCACTTTATTCAGAAGATCAAGGAGAATCATGGTAATGAAATTTGTTCTACATAAGTAGTAACAGAGCAAATGCATGCACAACAGATTGATTTAAAGTTCCAATAATGAATAGCAGTGCAGAGGATTGTAATCCCTCATCTTTCTTTAACCCAGAAAAGAGACTGCGTCAGGCACAGCCTGAGAAGGACAGCATTGAAGCTGATCTGTCCTCACTGTTCCCCAAGGTGAAGGAAATTTGATTACTCTATCATATCATTTTGACTTATTTGAATGTAATGTGTCCTGAATATAGAGGATCTTTATGTGGTTATACTGATTGTAGTTAACCACCTGATCAGCCAATTTTGTAGCAGCAGTGCAGTGCAGTGCATAAAATCATATGGTATGGGCCAGCAGCTTCAGCTAATGTTCACATCAACCATCATGATGGGGGAAAATGTAATCTCGGTGATTTTAACTGAGCCATCACTGTTGGTGCCAGACAGGCTGGTTTCAGCATTTCTATAACTGATGAGCTCACAAATAACATTCTATAAATTTGACTCACAAAGCACAAAATGCTCAACCTTGAGATGGATGGGCTATAACAGGCAGGCCCTTTGGAGTGTTAGAACAGTGTTCCTAACATAGTGCTCAGCGAGTGTATACAGTGGTTTACAGTCCGATGATTAGTCATAGTAGATTAATATTTTTCCATTTAAAACAAGAACTGTCAAAAACATTTTTGCTAGTTAACCGTAGCCCATCGTTACCAAGGTTACCAGTAATGCTAGATTCTATTATTCTGTATAGATCCTAGATTTCCTAGTTTGAGGGAATCACGAATATATTGCACAGAGGTTAACATTGCATTATACGGTGAGTGAAGGAAGCTGGCAAGTGCAAGGATTTATTACAGGTTATTTCGTAAATTATATTTATATATTTATATGTAGTAGGTCCAATACACAAGTAGGGAAGGTCACAAAGAGGTAATCGATATTCGTTAATCCAAGGATACAGGTAAGGGTCAAATCCATACACAACAGGAATAAACAAGACCAGGACTAAAGGGTTAGAGTTGCCACACTTCACACTGAAAAAATGTTTGGGTAATTCTGGTAAATCATTGGGTATTCTGGTTCATAACTTGTTCCAAAACTCTTAAGAACCATGTACCCGTGACAAAAATAAAAATTTCATAAGCATTTATTGTAGGCCAAAAAAATTCAAACGGAGCAAATAAAGAAGCGTTCGTATTCCAAGGTTTCACTGTATATCAAATATCTGTTTATTCAATAAACTGGTTTTGTTAAATAGCTTCATGCTTTTGCCTCCCTCTTTGGCAAGACTGACACCCAGTTATCATGCTCAGTTTGACAAACAATGTTTGTATCATTTGACTGTGTGAAAAGAGCTATACAAATAAACCTTTCCAAATATATCCAAATGTATTGACATATATCCAGTTTCTATTGTAGAAAGGAAGATATGCTCTATATGACAATATAACAATAGTATTGCACCATCAGGAAGTTGCATCAGATGTGATATCTGAATGAGTCCAGAACATTTAACAACCAGGTACAAGTGACAAAAATACAAATTTGATTTTGCTTATCCTACAAAATGCATTTCTATTCGTACATGCTTCAAATACACAGCCATGATTAAATGTACTATTTAATGTACATTTACTAATCAGCTATCTGCCAGCTCCTGTTAACATCGTGTAACACGCTATTGCATAGATTAGCATTGATGGGAGATGGACCTCAGGGAGCCTTAGGAATTGTGGTTCCACTTTATCAAATAATGCGAAAAGGCAAAGTGCACAGTGGACAGAGATTGCCCTGTCAACATCTAAGACACTGAGCTTCAGCAAAGTACCATGTTTCAATCCAAATCTGAGTGCCACATTAGCCAGCTCTGCAGATAGCACATTCAGTACAGGACATCCAGTACTTTCTCGTTAACAGTGAGGGGAAAAAGATACCCAGGGATAAAAACGAGTGTCACAGAGAAGGTGACAGCATTTGTAATAAAGGGACTACATCCTTCCTCAGTCGTGTCACCGTCATTTAGGTAGGCAAGGTTTTGGAACATTTCTTTCATTACCAAATAAAGTGTAATTAACTGTCAAAAACATTGGTTTCCACACCTTATCCTGCAGTGCCCTCCTTTTGTAGATGTGAATATTTTCGAGACCCTCACTCTGACGAACACATGCACGTCTTTTACCTCCAAACTCCACTGGAATTTATTTTAAACACTGCAATGCATACAAAACTGCACTTATTGAACAAAACAAAATATTGGCAAATGAAATTTATTTCAAGTAACATACATTGTATATCTTTACTGTGTAACAGCATTCATTCATTCATTCATTTTGTGACATTTTGTAAGGATTTGGCATAACTGATAAAATAGGAAGGCTGTCACTTGATAATGTTGCAACAATAGATCTGCTAATAAAAAGCCTACAATTCCTGAAGCAAGAAAGAAGAAGAAAAATACATTCTTTAGATTTAAACATTTGAATTCTGGTTTAACCATATTTTAATTGAAACTTGGACTCAATAAGCAATGTAATTAGAATAAGCAGAATCAGAATCAGAGTTGGAATCCATAAACTTTAAATGACAGGCAACCCTAAATGTGATACACGACATTGATATACACAGTGCTAATGAGTGGATTATTAACCACAGGTGTGTATAATTAGGAATCAACACTAGACAGGCATAAGTACAACTGAACGAAAAAAACAGTACATAATGTGATGACACTGTTATAAAGTCTATTCATTGTGGTTTTTAGAGTTGTTCTGTAACAGCTAGGGGTGTACTGATACATTGTGCTCACGATTCAATTCGATACACGATACTGAGTACACAAATAGATTTTCTCACGATTATTGATTGTGCGTTCGATAAAATGCAAAACAATGCACATTTTCTTTTATTGTTTTTAAACAAAAATAATAATAATTTGGTTCCCTGCCATTAAAATAATAACTAGAAATATAAATAACTGCTACCGTAATTGAAAATCACAGTAAAATAAGCTCACTGTGTTAAAATATCAAATATCAGTTTATTCAATAAACTGTGTTTGTTGAATAGCTTCATGCATTTGCCTCCTCCTTTGGCTGGATTGAGACCCAGTTGTGATCCTCATGCTCACACACATGTTGTATCAATTCCGTGTTTCAAAAGCACTATACAAATATCTTTAAACATCTGCAAATATATCAAAATATATTAAAATACAGTGGAACCTTGGAATTCGAATGCCTCTTCACTCAATTCAGACATCAAACGGTCCATTTTTGCCCCCAAATTAGAACAAAAATTTTTACTTCAAATATCAACACCCTAAATAGAACACTCAATGGTGCGATCTAAAACACGATGCATGTAATCCAGTCCAGTCGGCGATGATAATGCACCAATACTATAAAACCCAAAAGAAGAAGGGGAACTAGGCCGTAATTATAGGTGATTTTAGATACATACTGAGTCTCAGCCCCGATGTCCCAGTGACAAGATGTCCCAAAACTGTTTGAATCAGTGGCTATAAAGTCTTTATATTTCACATCTTTATTGATTTTATGCATTGTATTTATTCATGCTTGTGGTCATTACTTACATAGGAACATAGAAGTAAAAAACAAGGATTTGGGGGTCAGGACCAGATTAATCTTATTTACATAACTACTTGTGGGGAAATTTGATTCTGACTTCGAACAAATCGGAGTTCAAATGGCCTTCTGGAACCAATTAAGTTCCAAGGTACTACTGTATTTCCAGTTTTCATTGTAGAAAGGAAGATATGCCGTATATGATGCATAATTGCACCATCTGGTGTTCAAAAAATGCAGTTGCATCAAATGTTATGAAGAGAAAACAAATGATATCTAGTGTCAGATTTCTGCATTGTGATGCATTGTTACACCTCTCACAAGCTAATAACCATGACTGACATGAGAAGTGATCTGTTTCAGATGGATTCCATGGTGTGTAGAGAGATGTCTGTTTCAGATACTGAGGTCTCGGAAGTAACATGGACAGATAACGGCACCTTCAACTTATCAGAGGAGCACACACCTCATTCAGAGAACTCAGATGGTAAGATTGTCTGTTCTTTTTCAGTTTCTTGATTGTGGTACTTGAATAGCTACAGTGGGGCAAAAAAGTGTTTAGTCAGCCACTGATTGTGCAAGTTCTCCTACTTAGAAAGATGAGAAAAGTCTGTAATTTTCATCATGGGGAGATGTCTCTCATCATATGAGAGACAAAATAAGAAAAAAAATTCCAGGAAATCACATTGTAGGATTTTTTAAGAATTTAATTGTAAATCATTGTGGAAAATAAGTATTTGGTCACCCACAAACATGCAAGATTTCTGGCTCTCACAGACTTGTAACTTCTTCTTTAAGAAGCTCTTCTGTCTTCCACTCGTTACCTGTATTAATGGCATCTGTTTGACCTTCAAAAAAAACTCCAAACTCAACCATGGCCAAGACCAAAGAGCTGTCGAAGGATACCAGAAAGAAAATTGTAGACCTGCACAAGGCAGGGAAGAGTGAATCTACAGTAGGCAAGCAGGTTGGTGAGAATAAATCAACTGTGGGAGCAAGTGTAAGAAAATGGAAGACGTACAAGACCATTGATAATTTCTCTTGATTTGGGACCCCACACAAGATCTCATCCCGTGGGGTCAAAATGATCATGAGAACGGTGAGCAAAAATCCTAGAAATACTACACGGAGGGACCTGATGAATGACCTGCAGAGAACTGGGAACAAAGTAACAAAGGCTACATCAGTAACACACTATGCCAAGAGGACTCAGATCTTGCAGTGCCAGGCGTGTCCCCTTGCTTAAGCCAGTACATGTCCAGGTTGATATGAAGTTTGCCAGAGAGCATATGGATGATCCAGAAGAGGATTGGGAGAATATCATATGGTATAATATCAGAACTTTTTGGTACTCAACTCAACTCGTCGTGTTTGGAGGAAGAAGAATGCTGAGTTGCATCCCAAGAACACCATACCTACTGTGAAGCTGGGACTGTGGTAGCCTAGCGGTTAAGGTATTGGACTATGGACCACAAGGTCCAGGGTTCAAATCTGCCAAGCTGTCACTGTTGGGTTCTTGAGCAAAGCCCTTAACCCACAATTGCTTGGATTGTAAGGTTGTATCAATTGTAAGTCACTCTGGATAAAGGCGTTTGCTAAATGCTATAAATGTAAATGTATTTGAAGCATGGGGGTGGAAACATTATGCTTTGGGGATATTTTTCTGCATTGGGGACAGGACGACTGATCTGTGTTAAAGGAAGAATGAACGGGGCCATGTATCGTGAGATTTTAAGCCAACATCTCTTTCCATCAGTGAGAACATTGAAGATGGAATGTGGCTGGGTCTTCCAGCATGACAATGATCCCAAACACGCCACTTGGGTCACGAAGGAGTGGCTCCGTAAAAACCATTTCAAGGTCCTGGAGTGGCCTAGCCAGTCTCCAGACCCCCATAGAAAATTTGTGGAGGGAGTTGAAAGTCCGTATTGCCCAGCGACAGCCCCAAAACATCACTGCTCTAGAGGAGATCTGCATGGAGGAATGGGCCAAAATACCAGCTACAGTGTGTACAAACCTGGTGAAGACTTACAGGAAACGTTTGACCTCTGTCATTGCCAACAAAGGTTATGTTACAAAGTATTGAGTTGAACTTTTGTTGAAATTTTGACCAAATACTTATTTTCCACCATAATTTACAATTCAATTCTTTAAAAATCCTACAATGTTATTTCCTGGATTTTTTTTCTCATTTTGTCTCTCATAGTTGAAGTGTACCTATGATGAAAATTACAGACCTCTCTCATCTTTCTAAGTAGAACTTGCACAATCAGTGGCTGACTAAATACTTGTTTACCCCACTGTAAACCGTGCACTCACAAAGCAATCCTTCTGTTTCACCCAGAAGATTTGGACCGGCCCAGTGAGGAGGAAGTGTTCTCCGGTGGCCTGGCTGATTTTCCATCTCTGGATAACATGGGAACTAATGGCGAGGATGATGAAGACCTGAGCCTCGGTCTGCCAACGACATTCGCACCCCAGTCCAGACAGGCACGGGTGGTGCGTGTGGACGATGAGTCAGTGGTGACTCAGGCTCTGGAACTGATGCAGAGGACAGCTGGGGATGCCATTACAGCCGCTGTCACTGCCGCCATACAGGAGCGACTGGAGATAACTGAGGACACAGACAGCGAGGCTGAAGACTTTGAGGTACTGGACCAGTCTGAGCTGGAACATCTGGAAGGTGAGCTGGATCTGGAGAGAGAAAGTGGAGAACCCCAGTCCAAAGGCAGCAAACAAACTGGATTTTTTTCCAAACTGCTCGGAAACCACTGATGCCATACTCTGGGTGATGGGGCAGGAACAAGGAACGGAAGTGCAGGACGGAATCACTCCTTGGGACTGGGGAAAGTCCAGACTAAAGATGGTATTCCATTGTTTTTTTTAATGTCAAATTTAAATTAATTGAAATATAATTCAAATCTATAGTGGAAGGATGTTTTTGTGGAATTTTATGGACGCAAGTGGGAATGCGGGTGTGTTTGGCACAACTTTATTTCAGTAACTTATATTGTCCATCTTACAATTACCAGAGGCTGTGGACCACAGACCCCATTTACACCTAGCAATTTCATGACTTTTGATCATTAGGATTGTATTCAGCTTACTTAATTACATTTGAAATCAGGTGTAAATGCACCAAAGAAGCATTCAACACTCGGAAATCCAATTTCCAATAAAATCAGTTCTTCCGAGACATACACTGTATGGACAAAAGTATTTGGACATGCAGTCTGCCTTTACTGTAATAGGATGCCACTGCTGCAACAAGCCAGATTGTGAAATTTCTTTGCTCCTATTGCACTCACTTACAGAGCGGGGTCGCAGATTGCTGATTCATATAGTTCGTAAAAGTCGTCAAATTCTCTGCTGACTCAATAACTGCAGAGTTCCAAACCACATCTGGCATTAACATCAGCACAAAAACTGCTTTTGGGTTTCCATGGCTGAGCAGCTGCAAACAAGCCTTACATCGGCAAGCACAATGGCAAGCGTTGGATGGAATAGTGTAAAGCACCCCGCGACTGGACGCTGGAGCAGTGGAAACATGTTCTTTGGAGTGACGAATCACATCTCTCTGTCTGACGGTCTGATGGATGAGCCCGGGTGAGCACTTGGTGAATGCCAGGAGAACATTACCGGTCGTTATTGTGCCAACATTGTGGAAGATTGGTGGTGGAGGGATAATGCTATGGGGTTGTTTTTAAGGGGTTGGCATAGGCCACTAAGGTACATCTTAATGTTTTGGTATACCAAGAGATTTTGGACGCTTCCAACTTTGTGGGAACAGTTTGGGGAAGACCATTTTCTGTTCCAGCATATGACTGTGCCTCAGTGCACAAAGCAAGGTACATAAAGGCATGGTTGGGTGAGTTTGGTGTGGAAGAACTTGACTGAGATGGATTTAGAATTGGATGTGATAAAAACTACATGCACTTGAGTAATCAGATAATGGGAAACCTCTGGGTTTACATGACCCAGGCAATAATCAGATTTCTACCTTGCAACCAGACACTAATCTCAAAGCCAAGTTGTGACATTTTTTATATTAAATAATGAAATTCTTCATTTTCTCCACAAGGTGTTCGAAAGCCGTTTAGCCAAATATTTGTATTTTTACTATAAACGAATATCATCTAAAATAATTTATATAACAGAGTAGTAAGTTGAGATTGACCTTCTCAGTCACAGTTACGATTTCATCAAATATACAGAACTTTTTTTTAAGTCCTCACATTATCTTCAGAAGATCCAGATGATTCAGCTTCCTATTGAACATGTGACTTTAGCCATTTAGCGGGTGCTGCGTTTAATTCCTGGGTTGCCATATCCCACGAAAGAATTTCCTACCTTGTCTATGTAAATAAGCCCAAAAGAAGTGAAATCTCTAAGAATAAGAGAACCTGGCTAACATGTTTTTTTCTGCTAGCCGTTCTGCGCACATGCACAGACTGCCAAATCCGATTGAAATTGGGTAACTGGTATACATGCTATGAGAAATCAGATTACTGAAATAAAATCCAGCTCTCTTTATCAGATTTCTTAATCTGATTTCTAGATTGGAGTATGCTGTATACATGACCACTTGAGTAATCAGATTACTGCAGGAATCCGACTGTGATCGGATTATTAAGTGCATGTAAACACACTCACTGTTGTCCATCTAGTGTATCCTCAAGCCAAAAGCATTCCAAAAAATGTTCATAACGTGTGTAGTTCATACTGCTGAAGTTGTCACATTTGTGGCAATAAAGAATCCATAAACAACTGGTATAATACCGAGTGTAATGGACTGACATGACAGTCAGATAATTATGAAAATCTCTTAGGGCAGTGTTTCTCAATCCTGGTCCTCTGCATGTTTTAGTGTTTTCCTGCTCCCAACACACCTGATCCAACTACTCAGCTCATTAACAAGCCCGTTATTGAGTTAAAGTGGGTGTGTTTAAACAGGAGAAGCACTAAATTGTGCAGAGCGGTGGGGTGCCAGGACCAGGATTGAGAAACAGTGTATATAGATATGAATTATCTAGGTGCAAGCAGGGTCATAGTTTTAGTTAATAGAGTACTGAGTGATATTTGTGTTGCTGCCAAACACACCCCTTTTTAAAGCCAGAAATGACAGTTTGATTATAGATCGATTCAATTTCCAGCTCCATCTGTCCTCATTCTGTACAAAGCTAAATGGCCAAAGACTCAAGGCCTCTGACAAAATGACAATCAGCGGAGTTTGCATATGGAGTAAGTGAACCATAGCTCTAAAACATGATAATATTGATCTCTTATGCATAATCAAGAAACAGTCACTTCTAATGTTGTGTAAAAATGTGTATTTGTCATTAAGCATTGTTTTGGAGCTGGATGCTTCAATACAAGACTTTGCATGAATCGTGTTGTTTTATTTATATTTGCACCTTATTCATGGAACGATGCAACTATGCACTATGGCATGCTGACACTGAGCTGAACTGGTTTGACTCATTTGGTTCAAATATCATAATTTCCTTTACGCTGCTTGGTTTGGTTGATTTGCGTTTTTCATCCACCACTTTTGCTCGGAATAAAGATTGTAAGAACACATTTTTAAAATGGATTTAGAACAGCGAGAAGCTGATGTCCATATCTGGTTTTGCCTTATGACCTTCAGCACTGAGGGTCTCATACTATTCTATGAGGTGCTTTATGTCTATCTAAAACGACTTTCTACTGATCTATTCTGAATTATTACTTTAAAAAAATACACAGCCGATAAGCACCTAAGCTTTTCCTGTAACACAGTAGCTGAATATGGATGTTTCTCATTCAAGTTCATTTTTGTTTTCAGTGTCAGTGTGATGCCTAGCACACCTGAATGTACTAGTTAGTGATTTTTTCCAGATAGATTACTCCACATACATATAATTGCCTTATATGCCTGTGTGAACTGTGTGTCAGAATGGAAGAACATAAACATAGTTGTACGTAAATAATCTTAAGAACATGATTAAAATATAAAGGTTCCAAATCAGCGGTGTGAGTTGTCCATGTACTTTTTTGCAATTAGAAATTCATCAAATGCAAAATAAATCAGTCGTCTAGACTGGAAATGCCATTAAGTTTTTTAGTATGTTTATGGGTTTCAGTGTTGATCATTTGCTCTTCAACAAGCAGGGGGTGGGGGTTGGGGCTGTACGGGCTTCTGGATGTGTAGTTGTGGGTTAAAGATCTTGCTGAAGCACCCAATAGTGACAGCTTGGTAGTGCTGTTATTTGAACCCTGGTCCTTCTGGTCACAAGTCCAGTACTTTAAAGAGTCATTTTGCCTAATGGGTGCCAACTGTTAACTTAAAAAACTTAAATAGAAAAAAAACAACAACTTAATTTTCTATATTTTTCAGCACTGAATCTAACAACGCACATATTTAACTATTCATAATGAATACTGCTCAGTCTCAGGCAATTTATTTTATTTCATTTTTGCATTTAATTTTATTTTTACCTGATTCCTCCTGTTACTGTTTCTATTTACAGTTCTATTTCTCTTCATATGAGTAACAGGACTTTTTTTTTCATCACAGAATTAGCAAATGCCTAAAATGTAACTCCAGGACACCCTTGGCATAAGCATTAGGACACAGAACACATTCTGATTTACCAAAAAAAATACAATAAACAAATAACATCTAAAAAATACTTATTTAACGGAATAGTAAGTTGAGATTGACCCTCTCAGTCATAGTTACAACATCATCAAATATACAGAACAAAATAAGTGAGCACTTATATGTGATTTTTTGGAAAATCCAGATGATGTTCTTCCTACTGGACATTTGACTTGTGGTATGTTCCCTAATTTTCAGAAGTGGGAATATGTTAGGGTAACAGGACTTGGGGACCTGACTAAAATATGTACAGCCTAAACTCGCCCAAGTCTGTTTCATGGCTATTTTTGGCGTGGGGCGAATTTGGTGACTTAAGATTACAAAAAATAGACAAAGTGAAATTCATACCAGAAGCTGACATAATGTGTTTTACTGAGCAGCCCACGTGATCGTACAGTCACAGTTACAATTTACATAAAGGTATCGTTTCTATTCATTTACGCAAAATAGTCCGTGATTGACGATTGTTTCTCTGACTCGAAGTGCCTGAAGACCAGTCTGTAATGAATGACAGCAAGGTCATTATAAGATAAGTCTGTTCACTCTGCCGCCATCTTGCTAACATCACCGGGCAGTTATTTCCAGCCATACACGACCAGACTCCTATCTCTTCGAATGGGGAGAGAGCTATATATCCAAATCTGAAAGCGAAATTATCATTTAAAATGCATATTTAGAATCGCTGGTATAATCTCACAAAAATGATATAATGTACTTGCGTGGTTTGGTTCACATAAAGAAAAATACGAGTTTATAAGGCTATTCTGGCTACTGTGCATACGCATACTGCCACTACAAAAGGGCCAAGACTTGCCACCCCCTCTCTGACACATTTATTAATATGCTTATTGGTTCTTGCTACTGATGGGGTGGGGCTTCTGTACTAGAGTGCCATTCATATTTCAAAGAGTGCCCAGTCTCTTCCTTATATAAGGTCTCTGATAACAGACAGAGGCTCTACATTATCCGGAGTTGCAAGTTTAAAGTAGGATTAAAGTGGCACCTACTGGCTGCTTAGCAGGACAGAATTTCATTGCTGGCAGGACATTTGTCACACTTTAAGCTTGGCGAGGTTGGTGGCTTTTCAAGGTAAAATGCATGGAAGGAAATCCGTCCTGCCATCACAGGTGGTGAGAGATGAGGTTGGCGAGATGATGGAGGGCAAGATAACAAGGTTAGACTGTATTTAAAAGTAAATTATGATGGATTTCTTATGAAAAGATAGACATAGATGGGATATGGAGTAACAACAATAAAAAAAAAAGATTTCTGAAAGATTTTAATTATTATATTTCATCGCAAAATGTAATATTAGAAACCAGGGACAGATATCACATGCTATTTTTCAGTGTTTTAGCTTTAGATTTGCAATTGCATCATTATGTAGGACACCTTGCTTAATTATAAAATGGGTCTTACAGTTAATTATATTCATTATCTACACACGTAATATCCTGGGGACTGAAATGGCCACCATTTGGTGTAGCAGCTCTTCACCAGTGCATCACCACATTCCCATATATATATATGAATGAATAGCATATTTTATCCTGTTGAATAGGAGTGGTCTGGGTCCTTTCTGTGTCCACGTGGGTTTACTTCGGGTGTTCTGGTCTCCTCCCACAGTCCAAAGACATGCATTAGGTTAACTATTTATTCTAAATTGGTTGTAGTGTGTGAGTGATTGTACCCTACAACAGATTGGCGCCCTGTCTAGGGTTGTTCCTGCCTTGTGCCCTATGCTGCCAGCTAGGCATCAGCTTCAGGATTAATGAACGAATGAATAAATGATGAATGAATGAATGAATCTAGTTGAATACTAAAATACAACTTGTTAAAAAAAAGTCTAGCCTATGTTGTATTTTGTATACTGGTCACCAGTATATGCTGGCTTGGTGAGACTGGTGAGTCCCAGCATGGGACACTATGACAGTGAAGTGGTCACAAGCATCGGATGGTAATAAGAATATGTTCGTTACCCTTATTCTGACCAAACCACCATATCATACTGGTAACCAACAAACAAAACATATGCAAAATATGCTGGTCACCAACAGGGCTGACCTCGTCCAAATACTTAACACTATGCTTCATCCATCCATATGAGTGGAGAGGTCTTTATTAATGTAAGAGAATATTTGTAGGGATTTTTTTCATGAAAACAAGCATGTGCTGTTTTTGCTAAACTGATGTCAACACACAACCCAAATAATGTTCAGGCTTCAATATATAGGCTTGTAAAAGCTCAATCCACTTTTGTCAAACTCATATGAACAAAAAAACACCTTATATTTAGAAATTAACATATTTCAGTGTTGACAGAACAGCTTGTGTAAACCATTGCTTGTACCTTGTGCTTTACATGAATGAATATAAAGAGCCACAAGCAGACGGAATCAATTATGGAGGCACGAGGAGGCCCCTGTTAAATAATACTATCTCTGCTGGTCCTCCAAACTAGCTTCTGACACAGCAGGAGCTGCTTTTATTGGAGCCTGAACCACTGGATCTCTTTGCTAAATGGGATTTGTATCTTGGTGCTATATCTATCCCAAGGCCAGAACTCTCCAGCAGCCTAGAAGGAACACACCATGTGCCTCAACAATTCAGTGCAGACTTCCTCAATGTATGATTCCAGACTTGATTAGGAGTGTAAAAATTAAGGCCCTCAGACACAAGGCCAGTATGAGGTTTGTAATATATTTGTTTTGGAACGTGTTTAATTCAAACTGTGGATATACTGTATCATTTCTTCTGTTGGTGAGGGTTTGGATTCAGGTTTGAATTCTGACTTGGCCATTCCAAAACGCTTCTTATTTGAATCCCTGTATTGACTTGGCATGTTAGGAGTCTTT
Organism: Ancistrus triradiatus; assembly: GCA_025084515.1. Lineage (NCBI taxonomy): Eukaryota > Metazoa > Chordata > Actinopteri > Siluriformes > Loricariidae > Ancistrus > Ancistrus triradiatus. The sequence continues at coordinate 47,852 of JAJAGP010000368.1, read as the reverse complement.
GTCTTGTTGACAGTCCTTGACCTTCTCCTTTAAAATGTTATAATACAATTTTGAAGTCAATGTTCTATAAATGATTGCAAGCTGTCTGGACTTTGAGGCAACAAAGCTGTACCAAACCATAATGCTTCTTATTCCATGGTCCTTGACCGCATTATGTTTCTTTTCACTATGCAATTCCTTAGAGGGTGGCGAAACTTTTTTGTTCATCATTTATAGACCATTGGTCTTCTTTTTAAGGTCTATATAGTTTTATCAGGGTGAGGTTTACATGAATAAATCTTTCTCAAGAACAGCTTACTCACACTAGTGCTTGACGCTAACATGTACAGAGTTAGTTTGTTCATTTGTTTTTTTTTTAAAACTCTATCAGCATCAATGGCCATTTGAACGACAGACACAAGATTACATCAAAACTAGTCACATACATATACTCAGGCCACTTTAGTGTAATCAGTTAACCTGAAGCATGTCTTTGGACTGTGGGAGGAAACCAGGGCACCTGTAGTAAACCCACATGGACATGGGGAGGACTCCACAAGGAAAGGACCCAGACCACTCAGACTGGAACTGAACCCAGGACTTTCTTGCTGTTAAGCGCTGGTGCTACCCTCCAAGCCAATGCACTGCCCCTACATATACAGTACAGAGTAATAAGATCAGACTAACACAGCCTTCAATGACACCACACTTCATTCTTGTACTCTTGAAGGATTAGTTACATTGATGTTATTAGACCTGTTTAAAAATATTTTCTAGCCCCCCTCCCAAATAAACATGCATTATTAATTTACATCGTCAATAGTCTCTCTTTTTTCAACCATCCTATCGCTCTCCATATCAGCAATGTAATGGAATTTGACGCACTAGGACCTGGGGGAGGCGCTGCTGCCCCATAACGTCCTTGAAAGCACCACTTTAATATACGCAGGAGAAAACATCTCAGAAACAGTCAATACACAAGATTTCATTATATGAATATTATGTTTATTCATCCTGTTTCTATTTTCAATTCTAATATGAGTTCATAATGAAAGTTATTTAATGTATTTAATTAAAACAAAATTAGATTTTAGATTAAAGATTAGATTTAGCTTTATTTCTTTTTGTTGGGGTTTATCAATAGCTGGTAATGGACTTTGATTTTTCCTATTTCCTTGTGTGAAAATAACTAAAAATGAAATTGAGAAACTAATTTTCTGCTGTCAAATGTCACACTGTCCTAAAAACCAGTCATCCAGGTTATTAAACATGAATGCAGCTACAGATCAGATGCACGTTTGTGTACCGGTATATATTCTCAGTATTTTAATGTATTTAGGGCCTGATACTGCAAATAGCATTGCCTGTATCTTTGCTTGATCTGTATCACTTGTTAGTAGATGGATAGTAGTTAAGTCATTTAAGATCTGTATGTAAAACAGACTTTTAGAAATTTGCTGCTATGAGGCTGCTATATTTACTTACTGGATGCTCTAGTAAATCTATAAATAAACTTCAGTTAGTTCATAATGCAGCTGCCCGAGTGCTAACTCGAACTAGAAAATTTGATCATATCACTCCTGTTTTATCATCACTACACTGGTTACCAGTCAAATTCCGCATTGATTACAAAAATACTTCTTATAACTTATAAAGCTCTACGTGGCCTGGCCCCACATTATCTGAGTGACCTCTTAGAGTTTTACAATCCAACTCGTCTACTTCGTTCGCAGGGTGCAGGACTTCTTTTAGTTCCTAGAATTAAAACAGTCACAGCTGGGGGAAAGGCTTTCTCATACATGGCCCCCCAACTATGGAATAAACTTCTCCTTTCGTTCGAGATTCAGACACTCTCCAAAGTTTTTAAGTCTAGGCTAAAGACATACCTATTTACGCAGGCTTTTGACTAGATTTAGACCAGGATGCATGGCTTGGGTCACGGGGCCAGAGTCTGGGAGTCATGTCTGGCCTGCCTGCCTTATCCGCTAGCTGAGAGTGTCGAGTGGCGGTCTGGCTGAACTGGGCTTCGGTCCTCGTGATCTTGACTCGTGCATCCTTGCCTTAGAATAAGGGCAGAGCTGGGAGTTCATAGTCAAAGAGTCTTATGGTGACCAGAGACGTAGGGTTGCTGTCTTCTGCCTCCCGTGGGGTTGCCAATGTCTCATGTGATCCCTCTTGGCTGTGTTTCCTACCAGTTCTCCTCCTCTTTCTAGCTATGCTGCTATAGCTAATGCTGCCGGGGTCTCATGCTACACTTGGCATCAGTGATTGTTAATAGACACTGTGCTCTTAATCAATAACTAATTGCATTTTCTGTTTTCTCTCCGAGCTGTGTTCCGGTACCAGTTCCAGCCCCACACATGATGTTCATCCGCTGTAGCTCCACTCAAGCTGCTTCCGTCATCAGCTCCAGCCTTACCATACCCGGGCCACTTAATGTCGATGTGCATACTTCACATTTTATTCGAACTTTGACTCCATGACTTTAGTTTCGCTCTTAGATTTATCATCTACGCCGCCCAAGGAGGTTGGGTCGCTTTTTGAGTCTTCGTCCTCCCAAGGTTTCTTCCTATAACACTCAGGGAGTTTTTCCTTGCCACTGTCGCCCTAGGCTTGCTCAATTTGGGAATGGACGTAGTTATTAGGAGATAATCTAAACTTGTAAAGTTGCTTTGAGACAATGCTTCATTGTAAAAAGCGCTATATAAATAAATCTGACTTGAATGACTTGACTTGACTATTTCTCCAAACTGCATGTTTAAAATTTTTTCGCAGTTTCATAGTGCGGACCTTTTTGAGTCATTTTAAATTCTGTTAGGGCTTACCTCTAGACCCCCCTAGTCAAAGCATAGCCCCACCATTCATAAATGTCCAGTGACACCCATGATTAGTTATTTACATAAATAAAATGGTAATGATCTGTTAAGCAGGACTAATTAGCCTATCAAAAAGTCACGAATTGTAGTATTGAATGATAGTGACACAGTGGTGCAGTGGTTAGCACTGTTGCCTCACAGCTCTGAGATCCCTGGTTCGGTCCTGACTCTGGACTCCCCCTGTGTGGAGTCTGCATGTCCTCCCTGTGTTCATGTGGCTTTCCGCCGGGTACTTCGGTTTCCTCCCACATTCCAAAGACATGCACCTTAGGTTAACTGGTGTTTGAGTGTATGTGCCCTATGATGGATTGGTGCCCTCTCTAGGATCGGCTAGGCAGTGGCACTATTGTGACCCTGACTAGGTTCAAGTGGATAACACAATGAATGATGCATTAAGTCTAATAAAACAAGGATACTAATAAATATATTATTAACATAGCTTCTGTGTACCAAAGACAAAAAACCTGATTGAAATATATTGTGAAATTGCTTTTTTTCTATTATCTTGAAGACAAAAGGGAGGTTTCATATTATGTTATAATCATACAGGGTTTAAGGATTGTTTTGGGGAGTACCATATAGCTTGTACCATATACAAACTGCACTGGAACTGGATCAAGTAAACATGGTGGCAGGTTTTGAGCTGGTTGGTCAAATAATATGATATTATAACAAAGAAATAAGAAAAAATATATAAGGCTAGAAACTATAAATGTGCCCCATATTCTATATATTAATCTGCAACAAATGTATAAATTGTAATGATCTGGTTATACAGCCAGCACAGATAGATATGGAACAGAGAAAAAATGGATGTCCCTGGCTAGGCAGAACACAGCCTGGTGGTGCCCCCATGTTAGTGTGTCTTTCTAATCAGCCAAGCTAGTCATACTGTCTGAAATACCTCCAAGCTACTCTCTCATCGCTTACATTTTAGGCCTTGTACAGCTAGCATTGGTTCATTGTACCATAGTATATATTTTCTCCTTAATTCTGTTAATGTCGATTGGCAATATGGAATAAAACGCTGTGTGGAAATAACACTACATGATTAAGATGTTTGGGCCCAGATGGGCCCTGATGATAACGTAATAGTTAGATATATGAAGTATTTACACATTAAGAAATAGCAATCTGAGACTGAATCACTATGTGGAAGAACAGCAAGGTTGCCTATTTCAATGCCAAATGTTAAAATCAAACATAAGGTGTGAAGGTGTGATTGTCTTGTTATGATAAATGGGATTTTATGTGACTATCCTTCTTTTCTTTACAGGTAAGTTTTATCACACCTGACTTCACTAGTGAACAGACATGACAGAAGCATGCAATGAGGGAGCTCAAAGAAACAGATTTTTATCACCTTGACCTTTTTGAAGTATGGCTTCTGGATGCAGTTTTACACAAAAATCCATCAGTTGTAAAAAGTTGAATTATACCTTGCTTCTGGGCTTGCAGTAAGCACAGAAATATTTAAAATAATAACTTGATAACTTGATCAATGCATAACAGCTATTCTGTATTTAATGGGTGTGTTCAGTTTTAATCTCAGTGAATAATCATTCTTCCTGCTGCTTCACACTACTGAGCATTCTACCATCGTTCTATACACAAATGCACAATAATTGCATATTGTCAATACATTTCTGAGAAATTACATCAGTTAAAGGTAAACTGTGATGAAGTTTCTCAAATAAGAATTATATTATCTAAGTGCCTTAATAGTAAAAGTCTCTACGTAAAAAAGTAAAAAGTGTAAAAGTAAGAATTTATGTGCGACCCCAAATCAGAAAAAAACAACAACAACAGTGTTGCTTACATTTATTTGTATTCAGTAAGTACATTCATTTCATAGAGTAGGAACCCAAGACATTCCCTTTCAAGACATTTCTGCAATACTTTCCAAAAAATTTGGGACGGGGCTATTTAAATATAGTTAAAAAACAAAAAAAAGTGAAACGATACTATTGTAATCATGATTTGGTGCAAAAGCAGTATCCCCCAAAAGAATGAGTCTTTGTGGAGTAAAGATGGCCAGAGGATCTCCAGTTTGTCAACAAATGTGTAAGAACATTACTGAAATATTTTAAAACAATGTTCCTCAAAGAAAGATTCTAAGGGATTTGCATATTTCTGTCCTGACTGTTTCTGATTTAGCTTGTATTTACATTGTCTTGTCAAAAATGCATGGACGTCCCTGGAAAAGATATCGTCTTGAAGGCAGTATATGTTGCTGTAAAATGTCGATGCACTTTTCTGCATTAATGCTACCATCACATCGCAGAAATGACCTTTGCCAAGGCCGCTGACTCAACCTCATACCAAGACAGAGCTTGGCTTTTGGACTACTTGCTGATAACATTCAGCTTGGTCCTTTTTGTCCGGAGCACACGGCATCCATTTCTTACCAACAAAAATCTGGAATACTGATTCATCTGACCACAATACACTTTTCTACTGTGTGATGGTCAAAGATGACTAGAGCCAAGAGAAGTCAATGCCACTTCTAGACAAGGTTACAATTATGCTTCTTTTTTGCATAGTAACATTTTAGGTGGCATTTGTGAATGTAACTCTGTATTGTAGTGCTTGACAAAATGTTTGATAAAGTAATCCCTTGCTCATGTGGTTCTATCAGCTATTGATGAATGACGGTTCTTGATGCAGTGCTGTCTGAGGGATCGGGGATCAGGTGTTCAGTTTAGGCTTGAGCACTTGGCATTTACAGACTGAAATTCCTCCAGATTCCTTGAATCGTTTAATGATATTATGCACTGCAAGGGAGAAATATGAAGGAAAAATGTAAATCCCTTTCTTTGAGGAACATTGTTTTTAAACATTTGAATAATTTTCTTACACATTTGTTGATAAACCTCTGCCCATATTTGCTCCTCAAAGACAGCCTTTTCTAGATACTGTTTTTGGATCAAATCATTATAATCACCTGTTGACATCACCTATTTGAAATCACATCATTATTTATTTTTTACTTACTTCATTACTTGCCCTCAATTGTCCCTGTCCCATTTTTTTTTTTGGAATGTGTGGAGTCTGCATGTCATCCCCATGTCTGCGTGGGTTTACTCCGGGTACTCTGGTTTCCTCCCACAGTCAGCGTGTTAGGTATATATATATATATATATATATATGTGTGTGTGTGTGTGTGTGTGTGTGTATGTATATACAGTCGTATGAAAAAGTTTGGGCACCCCTGATAATTTTCATGATTTTAGTTTATAAATCATTGGTTGTTCAGATCAGCAACTTAGTTAAATATATCATATAGCAGATGAACACAGTGATATTTGAGAAGTGAAATGAAGTGTATAGGATTTACAGAAAGTGTGCAGTAATTATTCAAACAAAATTAGGCAGGTGCATAAATTTGGGCACCCCAGCAGAAAAATTACATCAATATTTAGTAGATCCTCATTTTGTAGAAATAACAGCCGCTAAACGCTTCCTACAGCTTCCAGTCTGGATTCTGGTTGAAGGTGCTTTGGACCATTCTTCTTTAGAAACATCTCCAGTTCAGTCATCTTTGATGGTTTCCAAGCATGGACAGCCCACATTTTCAGTAATATTCATGTCTGGGGACTGAGATGGCCATTCCAGAACGTTGTACTGGTTCCTCTGCATGAATGCCTTAGTAGATTATGAGCAGGGTTTGGGGTCGTTGGCCTCGGTGCAACTTTGTCACTGATTCTTGAACATTGTTCTTAAGAATCTGGAGATATTAACTGGAATCCATGCGACCCTCAATTTTAACAAGATTCCTAGTACCTGCACTGGCCACACAGTCCCGCGGGCATTATGGAACCGCCACCAAATTTTACTGTGGGTAGCAAGTGTTTGTCTTGGGATGCTGTGTTCCTTTTCCGCTCCTTGTTATGTCCAAATAACTCAATTTTAGTTTCATCAGTACACAGCACTTTATTCCAAAATGAAGCTGGATTGTCCAAATGTGCTGTAGCACACCTCAAGTGACTCTGTTTGTGGCGTGTCTGCAGAAAAGGCTTCTTCTGCATTACTCTCCCATACAGCCTCTCCTTGTGCAAAGTGCGCTGTATAGTTGAACGATGAACAGTTGACACCATCTGCAGCAAGGATGAGGTTGTAGGTCTTTGGAGGTGGTCTGTGGCTTGACTATGACTGTTCTCACCATCCTTCGCCTCTGCCTATCTGAGATTTTTCTTGGTCTGCCCACTTCGGGAGTTCCTTAACTAGAACTGTGCCTGTGGTCTTCCATTGCCTCGATGTTTCACGATGTTCCTCACAGTGGAAACTGACAGCTGAAATCTCTGAGAGAGCTTTTCCCTTTCCCTGAACCATGATGTTGAACAACCTTTGTTTTCAGGCCATTTGAGAGTTGTTTTGAGGCTCCCATGTTGCCACTCTTCAGAGAAGATGCAAAGAGGAGAAAAACTTCCAATTGGCCACCTTAAAACACTTTCTCATAGTTGGATTCACTTGTGTATGTAGATCAAGGGTCAATGAGCTTACAAAACAAATTTTGTGTTCCAATAATTAGTGCTAAAGGTATTCAAATGACAAGGGTGCCCAAATTGATGCACCTGCCTAATTCTGTTTGAATAATTACTGCACACTTTCTGTAAAACCTATAAACTTCATTTCACTTCTCAAATATCACGGTGTTCATCTGCTATATGATATATTTACCTGAAATTGCTGAGCTGGACAACCAATGATTTATAAAGAAAAATCATGAAAATTATCAGGGGTGCCCAAACTTTTTCATACGACTGTACATATATATATACATCGAACCTTTGTTTTCTGTATATGGTATGACCCCCCTGCGCAGCAATAATTGCAAATAAATGTTTCCTGTAACTGTTGATCAGTCCTGCACACCGGCTTGGAGGAATTTTAGTCCATTCCTCCATACAGAACAACTTCAACTCTGGGATGTTGGTGGGTTTCCTCACATTAACTGTTCGCTTCAGGTCCTTCCACAACATTTCGATTTGATTAAAGTCAGGACTTTGATTTGGCCATTCCAAAACATGAACTTTATTCTTCTTTAACCATTGTTTGGTAGATTGGCTTGTGTGCTTAGGGTTGTTGTCTTGCTGCATGACCCACCTTATCTTGAGATTCAGTTCATGGACAGATGTCCTGACATTTTCCTTTAGAATTCTCTGATATAACTCAGAATTTATTGTTCCATCAATGATGGCAAGCCGTCCTGGCCCAGATGGAGCAAAACAAGCCCAAACCATGATACTACCACCACCATGTTTCACAGATGGGATAAGGTTCTTATGCTGGAATACAGTGTTTTCCGTTCTCCAAACATAATGCTTTTCTTTTAAACCAAAAAGTTCTATTTTTATCTCATCTGTCCACAAAACATTCTTCCAATAGCCTTCTAGCTTGTCCATGTGATCTTTAGCAAACTACAGACGAGCAGCAATGCTCTTTTTGGAGAGCAGTGGCTTTCTTCTTGCAACCCTGCCATGCACACCATTGCTGTTCAGTATTCTCCTGATGGTGGACTCATGAACATTAACATTAGCCAATGTGAGAGAGGCCTTCATTTGCTTAGAAGTTACCCTGGGGTCCTTTGTGACCTCACCAACTATTACACGCTTTGCCCTTGGAGTGACCTTTGTTGTTCGACCACTCCTGGGGAGGGTAACAATGGTCTTGAATTTTCTCCATTTGTAAACAATCTGTCTGACTGTGGATTGGTGGAGTCCAAACTCTTTAGAGATGGTTTTGTAACCTTTTCCAGCCTGATGAGCATCAACAACTCTTTTTCTGAGGTCCTCAGTAATCTCCTTTGTTTGTGCCATGATACACTTCCACAAACATGTATCTGAAAAACAGACTTTGATAGATCCCTGTTCTTTAAATAAAACAGGGTGCCCACTCACACCTGATTGTCATCCCATTGATTGAAAACACCTGACTCTAATTTCACCTTCAAATTACTGCTAATCCTAGGTTCACATACTTTTACCACTCACCAATATGTAATATTGGATCACTTTCCTCAATAAATAAATGACCAAGTATAATTTTTTGTTTCATTTGTTTACCTGGGTTCTCTTTATCTACTTTTAGGACTTGTGTGAAAATCTGATGATGTTTTAGGTCATATTTATGCAGAAATATAGAAAATTCTAAAGGGTTCACAAACTTTCAAGCACCACTGTATTACTACAAATGTATTAATTAGACAACTAATTAAAATCCTTACATATATCATCTAAGCCACCCAAGGAGGATAGGTCCCCATTTGAGTCTTGGTCCTATTAATGTTTCTTCCTTATAATGTTTAGGGAGTTTTTCCTTGCCACTGGCACCTTGGGCTTGCTCAATTTCGGATTGGCTTTAGATATTACAAGATAATATAAGAAAATTGGAAAGCTGCTTTGCAACAAAGCGCTATAGAAATAACTGGTTTTTTTTTTAATCTATTTTAGGACTTGTGTGAAAATCTGATGATGTTTTAGGTCATACTTATGCAGAAATATAGACAAGTGTAAAGCGTCACTGTATATATATTATGCATGTGCAACCATTTATAGATGAATAGTTACCTAGAATAGGCTTTTCATGCTGAATCTTCTACCTCTATCAAACTCCATGTAATCAGTAGTTGAGAGGTGAGTTATGTAAAGGCTTTTGTTTTAAAAAAAAATCTCGTAAAAGGCCTCTTCCTCCAGATGTTTCAAGACTCAGAGAATCCCTGGTATTCCATTTCATGAGCTGTGTTAAAATTATTAGTCTGCATTATGCTCTTGATCCTCGATTGTGGGTTTGCATTCTAGGTAGAACACCTGTTTTTTGCACAGTCAGAGTATAATTATATATTAGATCGCATGACAGCTTATCTGACAGGCACTAAATGTGCAGCTGACGGCAGACGATTCATGAGCCTCCAAGAAAATGCTTATGTAAATTGTCCTTCCAGAAGTATGATAAAACATGTTTGGTAGTCTGCACATGAAAAAACAAAAAATACTCTATACATAAACTGTCATATGTTAATATGTTCTGTCCAGTGAAATATTCCTATGGTTTATATGTAACCTTGATAATTATTTATGACTGAGACGATTTATGACTTATTTAATTATTTATGTCTTTTGAAAGGATGTCTTTCACCGTTATCTATAAAAACCCATCTATAAAAACAAACTTTTCCTTCCAGACTTTTTCTCTTGAACTGCACACAGAAATTTGCAAAAAACAAGTCACTTATTCTTTGTACTGATATAGGTATAGATTTAGATATTCCAAATAATTATTTTTTAAAAATGTATAAATTCAGTACTGTGCAAAAGTCTTAGGCCAACATTTGATTAGATACACCATTGTTTTAGTAGTATTATAATGACCATATGGAATTATTTTTCAGTCTCCTTATTAGAATACAACCAGAAAATACAATATTTTATTTCATGCAGTATTAAAAAAACCTTAAAAAACAGCTTCTATAGGCTGCAGTGTTAAGTATTTAGTGTGACCTCCCCTTACACTTGAAGAAGTCTGATCAGGAATGGTCTTTTTTTGAAAGAGTAGCAGGCAAGAAACCACTTTTTCAGAAGGGGAAGAGGGTGAATAGGCTAAGCTATACTAAAGATCACAAAGACTGAAATGGAGACCAGTGGAAACGAGTATTATGGAGTGATGAATCTAAGTTTGAAATTTTCATTGACAGTATGTTATATATGGACATTATACCATTGCTAAAACAACAAACTTAATGGTAGCCTAAGACATTTGCACATCATTGTAGATAGATAAATAGATAATACACACAGTATATTACAGTGGTGCTTGAAAGTTTGTGAACCCTTTAGAATTTTCTAGATTTCTGCATAAATATGACCTAAAACATGATCAAAATTACACACAAGTCCTAAAGGTAGATAAAGGGAACCCAATTACAGAACACACTGAAAGCAAAGGTTCACATACTTCTGCCACTCACTAATATGTAATATTGGATAATTTTCCTCAATAAATAAATGAACAAGTATAATATTTTTGTCTAATTTGTTTAACTGGGTTCTCTTTATCTACTTTTGGGACTTGTGTGAAAATCTGATGATGTTTTAGTTCATATTTATGCAAAAATATAGAAAATTCTAAAGGGTTCACAAACTTTCAAGCACCACTTTACACATAGCACTATATTATGTTGTCCTGCAGACTGTCTATGTTAATGTTTTGTTTTGTATAACTGGCAGTACACTGTATTAAGCCATGCTGTATTCTGTACATTTAGTATATTATACTTTGTGTATCAGGAAATTTACTGAAGAAATTTACTGAAAATGTTAATGTTGTAATTCAAACATCACTGATACCCAAAAAGCAGTCAGTATTCATTCATTCATTCATTCATTCATTTTCTTATCCTCTTAATCCTAGTCAGGGTTGCGGGAAAGTCGGTGCCTAAATGGCGACATAGGGCAGGAGGCAGGAACAACCCTAGACAGGATGCCAACCTCAGTGTGATATATCACAATCTAAGACAGTTCAAACTGCAATACATTTTTGCATGAATTTTGTAAGTGTTACAAAATTGATTAGGCCATAATAAGAACAACAACTAAAATTAAAGCTAATGAAAAATACTTCAATGTAAAACAGTCACCAAAGGGTTTTTGTGAGGGTGAGTTGTATTGATGCTATATGTCACATATCCCAGGATAGTTTGTGACAGAAACACTACAAAAGTAGGTCAGTTGGTCAGTGATAACAGACTTCACTTTCTAGACAGTATAGTTATGACTAAAAAAATGACTATTATGTATTTGTATTGTAAATAGCTAGTATATCAAAAGTCAGGGTGAAAATAATGACAATGCTAACTATATAATGCTAAATTGATATACTAGACAGATGCAGTCAGTTTTTGTCTGTTATTGTAAGCAAATGTTTATGTGCTCCAAAATATGAGTTGCTTTTCTAAATGAAAATAGGCTAACAAAAATTTAAGAGAACAGACTTCAATCTGTCTGTTTTTTTCAACTTTTAATGCACCATAACTGTTAATTTGTAGAACAGTTTGGGCTTTGTGTTAAAAAGTTCTAAAGACCCATTTTACTTAAATGACGGCCTTCTAATATTTCTTATTGCAACAAACAGTCCTTCTGTTCTTGGGTTCTACACTTCCTTGCAGAACACTTCTAGAAACATTTGATTCAGAGGTTCCCTTTCATGCACACCATGTTTAAGATCTAATTGTAGATTGACATTTCAAGGTTGATTGTAAGATATGTTAAGATAGTGGACTATGGACCAGAATGCCCAGGGTTCAAATCTCACCTCTGCAAAGCTGCCACTCTTGGGTCCTTCAGCAAGGCCCTTAACCCACAATTGTTTGGATTGTAAGATTGTACCAGTGTTAGGGTTCACCCTGAGTCCGCTTTCATTTTTCACTCAATTCATTCCCCTGGTCCCTTACTCGTGCACGTCCCTTTGTTTATGGGTTTTCCCGGTGCGGCGCACGTGCTGTTTGTGTTTGCTTCCATTGGCTTCTACTCCTTTGTGGGCGGCTCCTCACCTGTTCCTGATGATCGGACTAATCAACACCTCTTCTGAAGACCGACGCAGATAACGAGGAGTGGCAAGATCATCTTACCACATTACTGGTATCACGTTTTATCTTAGCTGCTACTCGTTAGCATTTTAGTGCTTTAGCATTTAGCACTTTGACACTTGGCCCTCGGGCATGCTTTTGTTTACTCGATATCCTGATTATTTGCCTTCGTTGCTCCACAGTTCCTCCAGTGTCCATCCTCTTGCCGTCGCCACACTCAGTTTAATTTCTTTCTGCCCCTGGACGCCAGCTCCCTGGATTTGCACCCCCATCACTCTGGTTCAGTCGTTCAGTTATTTCAGTACTTTCTCTTAACCCTGTTTTGTTAAATAAATCCTGTTATCTTTCTTACCACGTCGTTGTCTGGCTGCATATTGGCATATTGGGTCCCATACTAATTTTAGCCTTAGTTGGGATCTTGCACATCCTTAACAGTACGATCTGGCCACATCATGGAAACCGCAGACTCGCAGTCAGCTGGCCTGCTGCCTCTTAGTGAGATCTTCACTAAGCAAGGTACTCGGTTAGCTCAGCATGATAAGCTATTGCACACCCTTCTTGAAACTAATAGACTTCTCAGCTCTCAGGTCGCTAACCTCACCAGTCAAATTAACCAGTTCAGGCTTTCCGGAAGGGGTTGTCCGAATGCCTCAAGGACAAGTTGGCGGCCCATGACAAGCCTTCCAACCTCCAGGCTCTGGTGGAGTTGGCGATTCGCCTGGACCAGCGCTTCTGTGAGCGTTGGTTGGAGATTTGCCTGCGCTTGGTCCAAAGAGCTTCTCCTCACCGGCACCTAACCCCCACTCCCTCCCGGATCCAGAGCCCATGCAGCTGGGATGCACCGGGCTGACCACCTCTGAACGCACCCGGTGGAGGGAAAAGGGCCTCTGCCCTGACGGGACATTATCTCCACTCCTGCCCCGCCCAAAAGGGGGAGCTCATCGGTAAGCGTGGGGGTCCTGACGAGCCCGTCTTCCAATCCTCCACACACTACCTGCTCGCTTCTGACCCTGCCTGCCATCCTGGAACACCATAGAACTTCCTTTTCAGTGGAAGCCATCGTCGACTCCAGTTTGGAGAAGAATCTTTTACACCAGGACCTTGCTCTGCAGCTGGGGGTCAAACTGGAGACCCTTGAGACACCCAGGTGGGCCTACACCCTGGATGGGAGACTGCTCACCCGCGTCACCCACCAGACAACCCCTGTGATCCTTGTAGTCTCTGGCAATCACAGAGAGGAGATCACACTCTCCATCGTCTGCTTCTCTCAGACCCCGGTCCTCGGCCACCCCTGGGTGGTCTGTCACAACCCTGTCATCAATTGGAGGCAAGGCAGGATTTCTGGCTGGAGCAAACCCTGCCATGAGGAATGTCTACTCTCCACGGTGCCAGCCTCTGAAGCCCCCTCTTGCACTTCTCGGCCCCTGGAACCTCCGGAGCTCTCCATGGTGCTCGCACCCTACCACGACTTAGGGGAGGTGTTCACCAAGGACGATTGCTCCATAGACCTCCTTCCCGGAGCAGCACTCCCCACCAGCCATTTGTACAACCTTTCCCGCAGTGAAAGAGGTGCCTTGGAGGACTACATCGCGGACTGCCTGGCATCCAGACTTATCAGGCCCTCGACTTCCCCTCTAGGGGGTGGGATTCTTCTTCGTGGCCTAGAAGGACGGCACCCTTCGGCCATGTATTGACTACTGCAACAGGTAATAAACAGGTAATAAAATCACGCAACAGGTACCCTCTACCACTCATCTCGTCTGCCTTTGACTTGTTGCAAGGCGCCACCATCTTCTCCAAACTCGACCTGCGCAATGCCTACCATCTTGTACGCATAAAGGAGGCTAGACGAATGGAAGGCCACCTTAAAACCCCCTCGGTCAATTTGAGTCCCGAATGATGTCCTTCGGCCTCACCAATGCCCTGGCGGTCTTCCAGGCTCTGGTTAACAACGTCCTATGGGATTACATCAACAGATTCACATTTGTCTACCTGGACAAAATACTCATCTTCTCCGAGTCTAAAGAAGCTCATGTCAGGCATGTTTGCTTGGTCCTGTCCCATCTCCTGGAGAACCGACTCTTTGTGAAGGCAGAGAAGTGCGAGTTCCACATGGACACTGTCACCTTCCTGGGCTTTGTCATCTAGAGGGGGTGTATCAAGGCAGAACTGTCCAAGATTCGAGCAGTAGCAGAGTGGCCCATTCGCCCGGAGCACAGGAAACTACAGCACTTCCTCGGCTTTGCGAATTTCTACTGCCAGTTCATCAGGAATTATAGCAAGGTGGCAGCGCCCCTAACCCAGTTGACCTCCTCCAAGATCCCCTTCAACTGGACTGCTGAGGCTGACAAGGCCTTCAGGAAACTCAAGAGCCTGTTCAGGTTATCGTCCAACCCAATCCTAACCAGCAGTTCATTGTTGAGGTCGACGCCTCGGACTCCAGCGTGGGCGCCATCCTTTTGCAGCACCATGGGCCAGACAACAAAATGCACCCCTGTGCCTTTTTCTCTCACCGCCTCTCCCTCGCAAAAGCCAATTATGAAGTTGGCAACCGGGAACTACTGGCAGTCAAACTCGCTCTAGAAGAGTGGAGGCACTGGCTGGAGGGCTATGAGCAGCCATTTATCATCTGGACGGACCATAAAAACCTGGCCTATGTCCAGACAGCTAAGAGACTCAACTCATGCCAAGCCCGGTGGGCACTCTTCTTCTCCCGGTTCAACTTCACTTTGACGTACAGACCTGGCTCGTGCAATATTAAGCCAGACGCTCTCTCTCGCCAGTTCTTGTCGGACGAGTCCTCCGAGCCCATTGACACCATCCATCCTCCAGACCGCCTTGTGGCCTGGTTATTGTGGGGAGTACATGAAGCAGTCGAGCAGGCGCAGGGTGAAGAACCCAAAACCTGGGCCTGTATGTGCCCACCTCAGTCAGGCCCACTGCTCTCCTTTGGGCCCACAGATCAAAGTTTCCCTGCCATCCTGGTGTCACGCTCCACGGCGCCACGCACCGCTCCCGCCATGACTCGGACCTATCAGGAAGCCCCATGGCGATCGGATTACCGATTGCATTCAGCTGTGGGGCTTCCTATAAAGGCGCGCTCATGAGAGACTCTCGTCGCGGATTTTTGACTATGTCGATGTCGGTTGCGTTCCTACGTGCCGCCCCTCGTATCGCGTCCCAACGCGCCTCACCGCTCATCGCGTTCCAGCGCGCCTCACCGCTCATCGCGTCCCAACGCGCCTCTCCCTTCCGTGTCGTCCTTCCCCTTCTCCGTTAAGGTATCGTTCTCTTTAGCTTTTCTTCCGTGTTTACTTTAGTTTCCACCCGTTTTGCGTTCTGGTTCTGTTTATGTTCCCTACCCGTTTTCGTGTTTGTTTTGTACCCGTTCTCGGCCTCGGCTTAGTTTCTGTTTACACCCGTTTTCAGTCCTCGCCTTTTCCGTTCGCTGTGTCTCCCTTTTGTTTGCCCTTTTTTGTTAATAAATTCCTCTCATTTTGAATACCTGCGTTCGTCTCCCTTCAGTTCGCCTCCCGCCGTTACAGTATAATCCGCCTAAACATGGAGACGGCAGGTACCCCCGATTATTCGTTCCTCCTTGGCCGTTTCAATGGCGACCCAGCCCAATGTCGGCCTTTTATTGAGAACCTCATTCGTTTTTTCTGTTTAGTCCCCTTTGAGTCCGAATATGCCAGGATTTCTCTGGTGGTTCTTCACCTCACTGGTGAGGCTCTGATCTGGGCCATCCACCTGTGGCCGCTCCTCAAGACAGTTCCGCTCCATTGGGCAGTTCCTTGAGGAGCTGGAGATCGCTTTTTTGCTCCCCACGGGGCTTCCCGGACACCAAGGCCGCGGGTTCCGGTGTTTCCGAACACACTCGTCCTGTCCGGTCGGCTTTAGCTGGTCATATGCTGGATCCCCAGCTTGCCACCAGCCGGACCAGTATGATCAAGCGTCGGCAAGCACACATGGCTTCCGGTGATTCGGTCCCTAAGCGCTCCAGACCTATTCCGGCACCACGGACTGTCGCGACGCCAACGGTCGATTCGCTCCCACACGTGCCCACTCCCGCGTTTCGAATAGCAGTTCCAGTGGCTGCATCCAGGGCGTCAGCAGTTCCAGTGGCTGCATCCAGGGCGTCAGCAGTTCCAGTGGCTGCATCCAGGGCGTCAGCAGTTCCAGTGGCTGCATCCAGGGCGTCAGCAGTTCCAGTGGCTGCATCCAGGGTGTCAGCAGTTCCAGTGCCAGCACCCAGAGCGTCAGCAGTTCCGGTGGCTGCCTCCAGGGCGTCAGCAGTCCTAGAGGCCTTCCCAGAGGCCGTGCACATGTCAGAGGCCTTCCCAGAGGCCGTGCACATGTCAGAGCCTTTCCAGAGAAAGTCTCTCTCCCACAGAGACCCGTCCAGAGAAAGTCTCTTCCACAGAGACCCGTCCAGAGAAAGTCTCTTCCACAGAGACCCGTCCAGAGAAAGTCTCTTCCACAGAGACCCCGTCCAGAGAAAGTCTCTTCCACAGAGACCCGTCCAGAGAAAAGTCTTTTCCACAGAGACCCGTCCAGAGAAAGTCTCTTCCACAGAGACCCGTCCAGAGAAAGTCTCTTCCAAAGAGACCCGTCCAGAGAAAGTCTCTTCCAAAGAGACCCCGTCCAGAGAACGTCTCTTCCAAAGAGACCCGTCCAGAGACTATCCCCTCCAGGGAGACCCTTTTCAGAGACTGTCCCCTCCAGGGAGACCCTTTCAGAGACTGTCCCCCTCCAGGAAGACCCTTTCAGAGACTGTCCCCTCCAGGGAGACCCTTTCAGAGACTGTCCCCTCCAGGGAGACCCTTTCAGAGACTGTCCCCTCCAGGGGAGACCCTTTCAGAGACTGTCCCCTCCATGGAGATCCTTCAGAGACGGCCTCCTCCAGGGAGATCCATCCCGTCCACCGCTCTGCTCTCCAGCATCCCGTCCACGGCTCTGCTCTCCAGCATCACGTCGTCGACTCTGCTCTCCAGCATCACGTCGTCGACTCTGCTCTCCAGCATCACGTCGTCGACTCTGCTCTCCAGCATCACGTCGTCGACTCTGCTCTCCCAGCATCATGTCGTCTACGACTCTGCTCTCCAGCATCACGTCGTCCACGACTCTGCTCTCCAGCATCACGTCGTCTACGGCTCTGCTCGTCAGCCTCACGTCGTCCACGGCTCTGCTCGTCAGCCTCACGTCGTCCACGGCTCTGCTCGTCAGCCTCACGTCGTCCACGGCTCTGCTCGTCAGACTCACGTCGTCCACGGCTCTGCTCGTCAGCCTCACGTCGTCCACGGCTCTGCTCGTCAGCCTCACGTCGTCCAAGGCTCTGCTTCTCAGCATCTCGTCCACGACTCTGCTTCTCAGCATCTCGTCCACGACTCTGCTTTCTCAGCATCTCGTCCACGACTCTGCTTCTCAGCATCTCGTCCACGACTCTTGCTTCTCAGCATCTCGTCCCAACGACTCTGCTTCTCAGCATCTCGTCCACGACTCTGCTTCTCAGCATCTCGTCCATGACTCTGCTTCTCAGCATCTCGTCCACGACTCTGCTTCTCAGCATCTCGTCCACGACCCTGCTCTCCAGCAGCTCGTCCACGACCCTGCTCTCCAGCAGCTCGTCCACGACCCTGCTCTCCAGCAGCTCGTCCACGACCTTGCTCTCCAGCAGCTCGTCCACGACCCTGCTCTCCAGCAGCTCGTCCACGACCCTGCTCTCCAGCAGCTTGACCACGACCCTGCTCTCCAGCAGCTCGACCACGACCCTGCTCTCCAGCAGCTCGTCCACGACTCTGCTCTCCAGCAGCTCGTCCACGACTCTGCTCTCCAGCAGCTCGTCCACGACTCTGATCGCCTGCCTCCAGTCGTCGACTCTGCTCGCCTGCCTCCAGTCGTCGACTCTGCTCGTCTGCCTCCAGTCGTCGACTCCGCTCGTCAGCC
Source organism: Ancistrus triradiatus (assembly GCA_025084515.1). Classification (NCBI taxonomy): domain Eukaryota; kingdom Metazoa; phylum Chordata; class Actinopteri; order Siluriformes; family Loricariidae; genus Ancistrus; species Ancistrus triradiatus. Next base: position 29,468 of record JAJAGP010000368.1, on the reverse strand, counting down.
TCTCGTCGGCGACTCCGCTCGTCAGCCTCCCGTCTTCGACTCCGCTCGTCAGCCTCCCGTTGGCGACTCTGCTCGTCAGCCTCCCGTCGTCGACTCCGCTCGCCAGCCTCTCGTCGTCGACTCCGCTCGCCAGCCTCTCATCGTCGACTCCGCTCGCCAGCCTCTCGTCGTCGACTCCGCTCATCAGCCTCACGCTGGCGCCTCCGCGCGCCAGCCTTTCGACTGCTGGCGGTCCCCTCCTGGGGTCCGCTCGGCTAGGAGACCGCCTGAGGCGGAACTACGCCCAAGGGTCCGCCCGGCTAGAAGGCCGCCTGAGGCGGAACTACGCCCGGGGGTCCATCTTGGGAGTCCTAGCTCCGTCTCGGACTCCTTGGGGGGGCTCTGTCACGCTCCACGGCGGCACGCACCGCTCCCGCCATGACTCGGACCTATCAGGAAGCCCCATGGCGATCGGATTACTGATTGCATTCAGCTGTGGGGCTTCCTATAAAGGCGCGCTCATGAGAGACTCTCGTCACGGATTATAGACTATGTCGATGTTGGTTGCGTCCTTACGCGCCGCCCCTCGTATCGCGTCCCAACGCGCCTCACCGCTCATCGCGTTCCAGCGCGCCTCACCGCTCATCGCGTCCCAACGCGCCTCTCCCTTCCGTGTCGTCCTTCCCCTTCTCCGTTAAGGTATCGTTCTGTTTAGCTTTTCTTCCGTGTTTACTTTAGTTTCCACCCGTTTTGCGTTCCGTTTTCGTGTTTGCTTTGTACCCGTTCTCGGCCTAGTTTCTGTTTACACCCGTTTTCAGTCCTCGCCTTTTCCGTTCGCTGTGTCTCCCTTTTGTTTGCCCTTTTTTGTTAATAAATTCCTCTCATTTTGAATACCTGCGTTCGTCTCCCTTCAGTTCGCCTCCCGCCGTTACACACTCTGCGCTGCATGACTGCTTGAGTTCCTACCTGAGCTGGCAGAATATTTCCAAAACTCCCTGATCAACTTGCCCATGGGCCTCTCCTCCTTTGAGGCCTTTCTGGGATACCAACCTCCACTGTTCAGCGACTTTGAGACGGTCCTGGCAGTCCCTTCCTTCCACCACCACATGCGTCGTTGCCTGAAGTATTTGCCTGAAGGGGCCAAATACTCCCCAGGGCAATCTGTCTGGCTCTCGGCATGGGACATCCCCCTCCGCGTTGAATCCAGGAAGCTGGTACCCCATTTCATTGGTCTGTTTGAGATAGAGAAGGTAATTAACCCCACCTCAGGTGCTTTTGTATGGGGTGCTGTTTGTGCCTGCTTCCACAGGGATCGATTGGCTTCTACTCCTCTGTGGGCGGCTCCTCACCTGTTCCTGATGATCTTCCAGTGTCCACCCTGCCTCCTCCTTCTGGTTGTGTCTCCGGGCCTCCTGGATCCAGTGCCTCCTCTTGTAAAGCAACACTCTCACCGCTGCCGCACTCAGTTTAGTTTCTTTCCACCCCTGGATGCCAGCTCCCTGGATTTGCATCCACTATTACTCTGGTTCAGTCATTTGGTTATTTAAATACTTTCTTTTAACCCTGTTTTGTTAAATAAATCCCATTATCTTTCCTACCATGTCGTCGTCTGGTTGCGTACTGGCATATTGGGTTCCATACTAATTCTAGCCTTAGTTGGGATCTTGCACATCCTTAACAATCAGTTGTAAGTCGCTCTGGATAAGGACATCTAAAATGACATAATTGTAAATGTCTTGATTCCAGAAGGCCTCTGCTTATGCTAATGTTGTGTTGCATATTTCACATGTTGTTTGTTTTGCAGTGAGACTGCAGGTAAGGTTTTCTTCTGCTAACTTGCTTGTCGAACACTACACAATAGACTCTTGCACAAACATTTTTGCAGATCCTGGACAGTGGTGTGACGGTTTCGTTTTGCATGCCTAACCAGTTTTTTTTTTTCTTGACATCAACAGTTCCCCATTTAACTTCCATTTCCTAATTACACCGTGGAAATTGCAAACAGGAAACATTTAGATGCCTCTTTTATAGCTTCTCCTGCTTTGTTAGTGTCAGTAATCTCTTTCAGATCCTGAGTCCGCTGAGCAAGGGAGAAGCCCATAGATGTTGAGTAGAAGTACAGCACTCTGAGAGACTTGAAGCAGTAGATAATGTATTAATCAGTGGCACTGAATGAAGTATTACATATTCAGTCATTCATAAATGTTTCATCCACCAGAGTATTTTACAGAAAAGACATACAGTACTAGATAGTCTTCTCTATGATTGCTTTTTTGAAACCAAAGAGCTGTTTGAAGAAATTTAAAATATTGGGTTGGGAAGTATTGGGGTACTATTGTAACAATGTAAATCAAAGCACACACATTGTATCATTTCTGAGGTTTCCTAATGCAGTTGAGGAATCCACACACCAAAGTGTTGGTATATAGAGTTCATTTTTTTCAAATCAGCTTTTGGGCCCATAGAATAACAGCACATGTGGCATGTCTGAACAACACCCCCCTTTTTTTGGTAATAATTTTTAAATTCATCCAGCATTGCCAAGTAGTCTTGCTGTTTTGTTTCACACTCACAGCCCTTTCATTGGTTGCTGAGCTGTCTGCATAAGCCAATCCCAGTGTGGACAAAATGAAGCCCCTGCCATAGTCCATGCCTATCTGTTTTTTTAATGATCATGGAACTCCTTAAAATGTCCGTCTCCGCTGCTTACAGAGTCTGTAGGGGAGAGGTGAGGTTGGATGCAGAGTTGACTGTGCTCCCTGTCCCTGTCAGGAGCTTACACAATAGGTGTTGATTCAGGTAAGCATGCAGTCTATACTTTTATAATAAGATGCAAGACGGCTTTATGCCTTGTTAATTTCTTTACGTCAATAATTATTCAATTGTAAATTCTATTTCCAGCAGCTGTTTGTAAAATTAGACTCCACTTTGTGTTCTATTATAGTGACTTGATGTTTTGTCAAATGATTTCATGGTTTGTTTACTTGGATTCTATACTCATTTATCAAAGTAAAAGAAATAATAAGTTGCTGTCTCTATGTAATCACCACATGGACTTCAAACAATTCTAACCAAACTTTTACTTAAGAACTGAAAAATCAGGGCTTGAGGCCAATTTCCTGTCATTTATTCCAAACAATTCTAGATTTCCACAGTAAAGGAACATTTTCATTGAAAATTAAAATGATTAATTCATTTTAATTTTCAATGAAAATGTTCCTTTACTGTGTAAATCTAGAATTATTTCAGTAATTATGTTCAGTAATTTTATACATATACATGAGTAATTAATCATTTTATATCTCAGATTTATTTGGTTCCATAAATACAGTGTATTAGCATACGGAAATATATTAGTATATTATTATTATATATTAGTATGGAAAACTGTAGTTTACATTTACATTAAAAGCAGTTAGCAGATACCCTTATCTTACAAAGTGCAATCCAAGCAGTTGAGGGTTAAGGGCCTTGTTCTGGTCAATAGTCCGGATAGCACCATTCCTGTTTTATCTGGAACATAATATTTTGTTAATCTGGGAAACCATTATCTGTGACGGGCATCATATTGGTACGTGGTTTTCTCCAGGTAAACATGAGCTTTGTTGTGTTAAGAATGTTCACAAGTAATAATACAGTGTTTTTGCTTTAGAGAGAGCCAGGGAGAATCTTTACACAAATGCTCTAGTACAACAAGCTACAATTTAAAGTGTAATTAAAAATTCAGTTGATTTCAGCATATTCATTTTGGGTCTTTCATTTTCATTCATTACATATAGACCCTGTGGAGATAGGTGCACAAAATGATCCTATGGAACCCAAATTTGCAAGAAGATAATTTTGGTCCAATTCTTTAGTTGGTCGACCCAAACTTTATATTGGTGCTATGGGCCCATTTTCATCCCTGGTCCACCAAAAATATTGGTTATTATAAGGGGTGTTTTATCAGAGATTCATATGTCTGATCTCTGAAAGCTTAATGCCTTTGAAAGGTTTTTTTCACTTTTTCATATACCTTCCTTATGCATTCTTTCTTTTTCTCTAAGGAGCTGGAAAATGGCTGGACTAAAGCTGTCCATCCTGATTAATGGAATTGTCCTCTCAATCATCATTATGCCAGGTCGGAGTCAACTTCCAAAGCTCATAGTATATTGCCATTTATTATTTTTGGTTTTATTGATACTTTGCTCAGGTGTCTATCAAACCAGTGTTGGTAAAATCATTAACTTAAATACAGTTAAGCATAATCATAAATGTAAATGAAATTTTGTCAAAGGTTGTAATTTATATAGGGCTGCAGGTTTATGTTCAGTGCTGTAATAAAACAACAGGTGCGGAAATCTATTCAAATTTGTCTCTGCATTTTCCCCCAAGCCATAAAGATCAAAGGGGACCAACTGGTGGTACAGGCGTAGGGTACACATAATTTCAATGTTAACTGTACAAACCATTTCTACCCCCTTCATCTTCGTTTACAACAGCATGACTATTAAAGTAGCAGCCTTCAGGCTCTTGGCCCACGCTCTTTGTAGTTTAATGCGTGCGCTAGCAGGGAGCCCTAGTTTCAGTAAGCCCTCTCTTACATGCTAAAATACATCTGTGTGGGGGAATTAATCTGTAGGATATGGCTCTGGTTGCTCAAACAAAATGGTTCCTGCCACTTAAATGCTCATTAGTGCACCATTTTCCTCTATTTAAACCAAGGTACATCTGGTTTTTGACAGTTTTTTCTGTTTTTCTTTTTTGCAGATTTGCTGGGGGCTGGACCAGTGCGGTATCAGGAGAAAGAGGAAGGTGTGTGACTTTACTACAAACTTAAGCATACAGTCTGATAACTGTTAACCACAGACTCTTGTGTGAACTGGCATGAAGAAATTAACATCATGAAACAATTATTGTTTAAAAGATTGAGTACTTTTTTAAGCAACAGCAACAGATTATAGATGATATTGCTAGTGACAAACACTCTTTAATCATCCTTATTTAATCAAGCTTAAATGAGGCTTGCAATTTTAATTGAAAAGTAATTCTCTTCAATAAAGCAGGTAAGTAGTTTTTTTTTGTAAAGCAAAGTGTAAATTACAGTTCTTGGTAATAAAAGCTTCACAGGCAGCAACTGAGGACCATCTATTTTTCAAACAACAGACTCTGATAAATCTGCATTATCTTTTTTTGTAGTTGTGTAGCTGGGCATTCTGCTTCTTCTACCATGTTAGATTCAGTTTGACCTTTTTTCTTCAGTATACCTTAGGGTAAACTTCAGCTTCTTGACATTCCGAGGCATGATATTTACTGTGGTACCTCTGTTCTGGTTGTTAATTCCTTCCAGAATGCTTGTTAATTAACGAAAACATCAAATACCAAGAAAATTTTTCCCATAAGAAATTTATATTGGATGAATCTGTTCCAGATCCCCAGAAAAGCCACACTGTATAAGGCATTATATGTATTAATGAAGTTTTTATTGTACAGGGGCTCCCTGATTTACGATGGGGATATGTTCCAATAAATCCATCATAAGTTAAATGTATCATGAACCAATGAGTTTAATATACAGTGTTGTGAAAAAGTTTTTCCCCTTTCTGATTTCCTACTTTTTTGTATGTTTGTCACAATTAAATGTTTCAGAACATCAAACCAATTAAAATATTAGTCAAATACAACACAAGTAAACACAAAATACAGTTTTTAGCTGTTGTTTATTATTAAAAGAGAAAAAAATCCAAACCTACATTGCGCTGTGTGAAAAAGTGACCTGAACCTAAATAACTGGTTGGGCCACCCTTAGGAGCAACAACTGCAGCCAAGTGTTTGCGACAACTTGCAATGAGTCTTTTACATCATTGTGGAGGAATTTTAGCCACTCATCTTTGCAGAATTGTTGTAATTCAGACACATTGGAGGGTTTCCGAGCATAAATGGCCTTTTTAAGGTCATGCCACAGCATCTCAATAGGATTCAGATCAGGACTTTGACTAGGCCACTCGAAAGTCTTCACTTTGTTTTTCTTAATCCATTCAGAGGTGGACTTGCTGGTGTGTTTTGGATCATTGTCCTGCTGCAGAACCCAAGTTCGTTTCAGCTTGAGCTCATGAACAGATGGCCGGACATTCTCCTGCAGGGTCTTTTGGTAGACAGCAGAATTCATAGTTCCAGTTTTCACAGCAAGTCTTCCAGGTCCTGAAGCAGCAAAACAGCTCCAGCCCATCACACTACCACCACCATATTTTACTGTTGCTATAATGTTAATTTTATATAATGGGGGACACACCTTCCAAAGAGTTCAAGTTTTGTCTTGTCAGTCCACAGAATGTTTTCCTAAAAGTCTTGGGGATCATCAAGATGTGTTCTTTAATGTTCTTTTTGCTCAGCAGTGGTTTTCGTCTTGGAACTCTACCATGCTGACCATGTTTGCCCAGTCTCTTTCTTATGGTGGAGGCATGAACACTGACCTTAACTGAGGCAAGTGAGGCCTGCAGTTCTTTGGATGTTGTTGTGGGGTCTTTTGTGACCTCTTAGATGAGTCATCACTGCGCTCTTTTGGTCGGCCGGCCACTCCTGGGAAAGTTCACCACTGTTCCATGTCTTCGCCATTTGTGGATAATGGCTCTCACTGTGGTTCACTGGAGTCCCAAAGATTTAGAAATGGCTTTATAACCCTTTCCAGACTGATAGATCTCAGTTACTTTCTTTCTCAATTGGCATGATGGCATGATTTCGGCATGATGTGTAGCTTTTAAGGATCTTTTGGTGTACTTCACTTTGTCAGGCAGGTCCTGATTGAGAACAGGTGTGGCAATAATCAGGCCTGGGTGTGGCTACAGACAGTGAACTCAGGTGTGATAAACCATAGTTAAGTTATGTTTTAACAAGGTGGGCAATCACTTTTTCACACAGGGCTATGTAGGTTTGGATTTTTTTCTCCCTTAATAGCACCTTCAGTTAAAAACTGCATTTTGTGTTTACTTGTGTTGTCTTTGACTAATATTTAAATTGGTTTGATGTTCCAAAACACTTAAGTGTGACAAACATGCAATAGAAAATGGGAAATCAGGAAGGGGCAAACACTTTTTCACACCACTGTATATGCTAATTAGGAATTAATAACCTTTTTAGGACCCATGAGGGCTTATTTGCACTAAGAATACATTTGATGCAAAAATACAAAAACACCGGAAACACAGCGGAGACTCTGCACTAAGCAGGAACTATTGTGAATCGGAATCACTAAATCACTGTGTACTGAGCAGAGAACCGAATTCGACTAGTTCCACGGTGGTCAAGAACTGAGGTACCACTGTATTTAGGTAATTGTTTTTACAGTCTTAGAAATGACAGTTCACTACATTTAGTGCAATTCAAGGAAACACAATTTACTAGCTTTATAAAACTGTACGAACAAAATTAGGACAATTCCTGTGTTTTGTAATAAGCATTTCTAAATTATTATTTTAGTTAGGACACTGGAATTATTGTTGCTGAAAATAGGGCCTTATGTCTGTTGTCAGTCCCTTCATTTTACAATCTAATGTGATGGTTCATTTATTAACAAAGATGAACAGTGATGTCTTTATTGGTTCAGTGGCTGAAGCCGCTGACAAAACCCCAGCTGGCTCTTCAGATCTGCAGAAGTTAGTACGCAACAGGAGGAATGTTGCTTACTATAAAAGCCTGCCTGAATTCTGGACATGGTACAAGTACTATGTGGACACCCACAACCAGGAAGGAGTGAGTAACCACATATCATTTATAAATCAATTAATCAGATCACTCTGACCCCTGAGAGCATTTTATTTGTGTTTTCAAATGAATAGATTGAGAATATGGACCAGCTATACAGGATCTACCTGCAAAGCAAGAATCGATTGGAGGGTGACAATTCCTACAAGCATTACCTCAGCCATCTGAGTGAGATCTATAAGGCCTGTGCCAAATCAGATGACCCTGACTGTATTGCGGAGCACACTAGCAAGCCCACAGCTATGGTGGCCATGCCTGCTGCCTTGAAACAAGCCGCATTAAAGGCATGCAACCCATACCTTGACCCATACTGCAGCTATGCTGTCAGCCCTCAGACAGCACCTCAAGGGCTTATACCTGCTCCAGTTTTAGTTAAAAGCCCTGCTCCCATCCTAACGCCATTGCCAATGAAGGTTCCATCAGGATACCATGCCTCTGCCCCTTTACTACAACCCTTTCTCACAGCTGAGCAAAGAGTCGAGCTGCTGCGGATCTGCAGCCCGTCTGATGTTGAGTGCCTGCAGTATCACTTACGTGCTGCTTATGGCTATAGACCAGCTCCTTCCTATTCCTACTTAGGCTGTGACCCAACAAAGGACCCATATTGCAGGTCCACACTGGTGGCCACTTCTCAAGCAGATGAATATCAAGCGTACTCGACCTGCAACCCTGCCTCAGATCCTTACTGCATCACTAGCGAAGCCCCAGCTGGTCTGAGCGCTGAGCAGGCTCCCAAAGTGCAGTACTGCAACCCACTTTTTGACAAGGACTGCAATCCACTCATTGCTACAAAGATGGGAGTACTGACAAAGCAGCCTGCACCCCTAAACCTGGCATGTGATCCCCGCTATAATCCATATTGCCTCACAGGGGGGGCTGCTGTCCCATTGAAGGGCCTGAAGTCCAGTGCTGCTTTCACCCAACCTGAATGTCATCCATATGACCCCAGTTGTAACAGGTTTACCCCACCAGCCTCCATTGAAGCAAAGGCAGCCAGGACCACCCAGGATGGCATTGTCTTGCCCCACCCTGACTGTGATCCTGAATATGATTACAACTGCCGCCTGCGCCATGCAGAACCTACAGCAAACAAGAAGGCAGCCAAGGAGCTCCAGGGTCAGCCGGACAGTCAGCATGGTGAATACAGTGCCACGAAGGTAGCAGTCCCTCGATTTCAGAATTTCCTAAAAGGATACATGAGCCACTACAAGAAATAAATGGACCTACCATACCTGAAAAGCTTTTGAAAGCAGTTGCCCAGTTGTTGTTTCCTTATGAACTTACAAGTACGTACAGGTCAGCAAAGTCCTGGTAATGTTGGTCAGTAATCTCATTTTAATACACATCGCTGATGCCAGTGCTGCAAGATCAACTCAAACGATGGACTATTTCAAAGTCATGTCAAATAACTTCTGTATTTATGTATGCTTTAGCATATTAGGAGTGATATGACTTGAATACTGGCTTTTCCTTTGAAACTAATATTTTCCTTGTTTGTGAACTCCTCTTATGTTCCTCAATTCAAGATTCATGGTATGTTTAGGTCAATAGATGATTTCAGCTCACTTTTAAAAATGTCATTATGTAAACCAAGTTTGAATTGTATATCACGTTTTATTATAGCTCTTTAATTGTAAAAGCTTGCTTTTATTTTTTTTATCATTTACTGCATGAATTCAATCATTAGATGAAATTTAGTTGATTTCAGTGTTCTTTTAACAATTCTATCGAAAATGTCTTTTTGTCAGTAGGTCAGTATGCTGTAGTTTTTTCAGGACATAATGTGATTAAAATAAATTTTGGAATTAAACATGAAGATAAAGTTTTTTTTATTTCAGTAATACCAAAACATTTGCTAAATGTTTAATCTTGCTTCAGTGGTTCAATGCTAAGAGCCAGCTAATGACAGCAGCAATTCCTGTGTGCCTGGGTTAAAAAGCCAGGTATGGCTTGTAGCGTGAAGGTGTGTTTATGGAACCCTGCGATATACTGGTGTCCTGTCCTGGGTGTACCTCTGCCTTTGTCAATTGAATTCCAAGTTAGGCTCCAGATTATCCTCATTGACCCTAGCCAGAATAAATGGGGGTGAAATGGGATGCTTTGCTTTGCTAGAAAACTACTTGAAACATACACTTAACAATAACACAGCAACAACAGAATCAATTACAGCTGTTACAGTCCAAGCAATTGTGTCTTAAGGGTCTCAAGGACCCAACAGTGGTAACTCAGCCATGGGATTTGAACTTTGGACTTTCTGGTTAACAGTTCACTACCTTACCTGCTAGACTACCACCGTTAAGGTTAACTAGTAGGTTACCACAGTCCCACAGTATTTATTGCATTTAATGCATAGTTACAAACAATACATTGCTCAGTTGCTTGTAATAAGGCCTGTGAAAGCCTTAAAATGCAAAATATGTCACAGTGATTTTGAGTGCTAGTTGTGTTGAAACAGTGGTATTGAAATGGTGATAATCAAAGTCAAATTTATTTCTGTAGTGCTTTTTACAACAGGGCAGCTTTGCAAATATCAAGACCCACAGCCACAACTGAGCAAGCCTGGAACACCAGTGGCAAGGAAGAACTCCCTAAAAGCTACAAGTAACAAACCTTGGGAGGACCAAGACTCAAAAAGAGACCCAACCTACTTGGGAAACCTAGAAGTTATATGCCGAAATAAAACTATGTTACTAAGCTAATTAATAAATTTATAGTAAGAGTTTTAATAAACTGAAGCTAAATGAAAAAAAGTAAAATATAATAATATTATGAAGAGTAAAATAGAGAATATAAAACTATAGCGTATAAGACGATAGAATATATAAATCATATATTGTGACGGGGGCTCACCTGCCTTTCCGCCGATAGGGGGCAGCGTTGGCTTTCGTTCTTCAGGTTGAGACCCTGACAGTCAGCACGATCGCACATGCATGATGAAGGCTGTGCAATCGCCTTATTATTATCACGTGCAGATCTCATTAAGCTGCTTTTGCTTTATGGGCAACACCCACTGACTCAGGTATATAAGATCCTTCCTGAGTTCAGTGGGTGTTGCACCATCCACCTTGATGGGGGGTACCAGCGTTCATCCGAGCCCTCATCCGGCTCAGACGTGCTGTAGCGGACGCTCACCGGTAATCGGTTTTGTCAGGGATAGTCAGGGATAGTAACTGATTCTTTGAAGAGGATCAGTAATTGTATGGCTAGGAAGTCAGATGGTAACCGCCAGGGAATTAGACGCTAGAGCAGGGTCAGTATCCGTTGTTCGCGCTCCCTGTGCTGCATCACGGCTCCGCCTGCTGTTGCGGTGTTCAACCCACCTCCCTGTTGTCCTTGCCGTTCCTCCTTGCGAGCTCCACCTTACAGCACGTCATCGCTTTCTCTACCCTCCTGAGCTGCTGGTGGAGCGCACATGCAGTGTTGTTCAGAGAGTGAGAGAAAGCGATCGCTCTTTCCACCTGAGCGGTTTTCCTCCACGTTCGCCACACACACACACACATATATACATACATACATATATATATATATATATTCAAATGTAATGCAGAGTTACTGGCGTTCGTGTAAAAAAAATAAATGTGCACTACTTGTTCTATTGTTGCAAGCCCGTTTTGCAAGTACATCACGTGACTCCTTCTTTGGTCTCATGGTTAGGGTCACGGACTCCGATGCCGTCGCTCGGAGTTCGATCCCACGCTGTCCCATCGTTGACCCTTGGTGGCACAGCGTGCACCATTTGGCACTCCCCCTTACGGGGATATTAATATTGTTATTTATTTCAGTTCATTAAAACCATCTGGAGCTAACTGCATTTGGGTCCTAAAACCCTTTTCTTCGGGGTTCGCTTATACCATCTTGGCGACCCCGTGACATATATTGAATATAATAACAGAGAATATGCGTTTCAGCATTATTTAGTCCAATGTCCAATTTAGTCCACTGATACTGAGTGATAGTGGTATTAAAACAGTGGTACTGAAAGATAGCTGCATTGAAACGGTGATAATGAGGATGACCTTACTGTGGAATTGTTTAGTTTTATTCATAAGTAAACAAGTAATTCAGTTACACTACTGTGCTCAAGTCTTAGGCCACCATTAGATTTGTTGTTTTAGTAATGGTACAATGTCCATATATAACATTGTTGATGACTGGACCTAAAGATTTCCAGTTTTTCCAAATTCCAATCTTTGTGAGCTTTAGCATATCTTAGCCTTTTCACCTTTTTCTTCTTCCAAAAAAGTGGATTCTTGGCTGCTACCCTTCCAAAAAGTCCTTTCCTGACAAAGCCTCTTCATACTGTAGAAGTGACAACTTGGGATCCCAATAAAGCTGCCAGATGCTGCTATTGCCCAAGTGTAAGGGGAGGTCACATTAAATACAATATTTAGCCAATAGAAGCTGTTTTTTTTAATAATCCATACACATTTCCTTTATTTTCTGTTTGTATTGTTATAAAGAGACCGAGAAATACTTGTGTATATAATAATTATAAGCTTACTATTGCTAAAATATCTAAACTAATGCCGGCCTAAGACTTTTGTACATTTCTATATATAGATAGAAAAATGTAATTAAATGGTGTATTAAGTGTATTTTTAGTGTGTATTTACCACATATGGTAGTGTAAATCAAATTATCACAATGGCTGCAATGAATATTCAGTCATTAGTCATTATGACATCACTGAATATATCAGTGGCTCAGTGTTCCAAAATTGTCTCTTTATGGAATCAAAGTGTTCATTTGGTGAAAGGTGTTTCTTGACTATTGCTTGAAAATTATGGAGCATTTTTTAAATTGTTGTTGGCCTTTGAATTGGGCCAAAGTTTGTAAACAGCAATAGGACAATCATTTACTCTCAATAATTCTCTCAATAACCTTTTATTACAATAATTTCAGTAACATGAAGTTGTTTGGTGTTTTATTGGTTGTATTATGGTTTGTCTGCACACACTGGTTCCAGGTACATAAAAACCAGCTTGTGTACCTGAAGAGGTCCAAGGTTAGCTACACTCAGTAAATATGATAATGAAAAGATGGAAAGTCTATTTGCAAAAAAACTGTAACTTTATTTTAATCAGAACGACCCCAGAGTAGTGATGGAGGACTTGTGGCTATGTACTGTCCATCACTTTAGTACCATCCAGCACCGCTTTTGCCTTAAGTTGGTCTCGCTTACAAGGTGAGTCCAGATTATTAACAGTCAGAATGAGAATCGCTTTTAATTCTAAATCCTTTTCTCACACCCAAATCCCCTGTGTTTGTGTGTGTGCAGGGGTTACTTGTTGGTGTCCGATTCAGAGGGGACCAGACTGGCCTGGACCAGAGCTATCGAGAACATTGCTTTGGTCAGTCAGCCCAGGCCAGACAACTCAGAGATAACCATTTCAATTCTGTTTCTTTTCTTTAAACCAGTCTTCATTAGCACCAATAACACCAGGTTCTCAACAGAAATTGAGCCACCAGGAGGAACCATCAGCACCTGGAGCTCCAGGTGGGATGCCATGGAAACAGTGGCACAAATGTAAACCAGAAGTCTAGTATCTAATATGTCTGAGACATCATTCACTGACTGTGATTATATGATGTGTGCATATGTAGGTGATATGAGAAAGGTCCCCGGAATCAAACCCCCATGTAACGGTCTGTCCAAACTCACAAACATGCTTTATAGTGAAATTCATGCTGAATGCTGTAGAAACCTCAATAAGTTGGTGAAACATCTGAGATTATATTGCTGTGTCAAAAAACAGACGATACATACAGTGGTGCTTGAAAGTTTGTGAACCCTTTAGAATTTTCTATATTTCTGCATAAATATGATCTAAAACATCATCAGATTTTCACACAACTCCCAAAAGTAGATAAAGAGAACCCAGTTAAACAAATGAGATAGAAATATTATACTTGGTCATTTATTTATTGAGGAAAATGATCCAATATTACATATTAGTGAGTGGCAAAAGTATGCGAATCTCTAGGATGAGCAGTTAATTTGAAGATGAAATTAGTCAGGTGGTTACAATCAATGGGATGACAATTAGGTGTGAGTGGGCACCCCGTTTCATTTAAAGAACAGGGATCTATCAAAGTCTGCTCTTCACAACACGTTTGTGGAAGTGTATCACGGCACGAACAAGGAGATTTCTGAGGACCTCAGAAAGAGTTGTTGATGCTCATCAGACTGGAAAAGGTTACAAAACCATCTCTAAAGAGTTTGGACTCCACCAATTCACAGTCAGACAGATTGTGTACAAATGCAGGAAATTCAAGACCATTGTTACCCTCCATAGGAGTGGATCACTCCAATCAAGATCACTCTAATAGCAAGGCATGTAATAGTTTTCGAAGTCACAAAAGACCCCAGGGTAACTTCTAAGCAAATGAAGGCCTCTCTCACATTGGCTAATGTTAATGTTCATGAGTCCACCATCATGAACAACAATGGTGTATATGGCAGGGTTGCAAGGAGAAAGCCACTGCTCTCCAAAAAGAACATTGCTGCTCATCTGCAGTTTGCTAAAGATCACGTGGACAAGTCAGAAGGCTATTGGAAGGATGTTTTGTGGACGGATGAGACCAAAATAGAACTTTTTAGAACCTTATCCCATCTGTGAAACATGATGGTGGTAGTATCATTGTTTGGGCCTGTATTGGTGCATCTGGGCTAGGACGGCTTGGCATCATTGATGGAACAATGTATTCTGAATTATATCAGAGAATCCTAAAGGAAAATGTCAGGACATCTGTTCATGAACTGAATCTCAAGAGAAGGTGGGTCATGCAGCAAGACAATAACCCTAAGCACACAAGTCGTTCTACCAAACAATAGTTAAAGAACAATAAAGTTACTGTTTTGGAATGGCCAAGTCAAAGTCCTGACCTTAATCCAATCGAAATGTTGTGAAAGGACCTGAAGCGAGCAGCTAATGTGAGGAAACCCAGCAACATCCCAGAGCTGAAGCTGTTCTGTACGGAGGAATGGGCTCGAATTCCTCCAAGCCGGTGTGCAGGACTGATCAACAGTTACAGGAAACGTTTAGTTGCAGTTATTGCTGCACAGGGGGGTCACACCAGATACTGAAAGCAAAGGTTCACAAACTGTAGCCACTCACTAATATGTAATATTGGATCATTTTACTCAATAAATAAATGGCCAAGTATAGTAATTTTGTCTCATTTGTTTAACTGGGTTCTCTTTATCTACTTTTAGGACTTGTGTGAAAATCTGATGATGTTTTAGTTCATATTTATGCAGAAATATAGAAAATTCTAAAGGGTTCACAAACTTTCAAGCACCACCGTATGTTTTATACTTCAGATTTTTCAGAGTAGCCACTTTTTTGCTTTGATGACAGCTTTAAACCTCTTGGCATTCTCTCAAATCAGCTTTACAAGTTAATCACCTCGAAAGGATTTCATTTAACAGATGGGCATTGTCAAGAGTTAACTTGAGGACTTTCATGCCTTCTTAATGTGTTTGCAACCATCAGCTTTACTGTGCAGAGGTATGGTTGAAACACAGAATCTAAAGTATACATTTTTTTTCTGATTGATTTAACATTTTTTTGTTTACTACATGATTCCATATGTGTTGCCTCATAGTTTTTATGTCTTCAATTTTAATCTACAATGTAGAAAACAAAAAAAAAAGTGAGAAAGTGTGTCAAAACTTTTGACTGGTACTGTATATACACTCAAGTCAATGACAATTTAGCATAATCAGTTAATCTAAAGCATGTCTTTGGATTGTGGGAAGACACCAGACTATACCCACATAGACACAGGGGGGAACATGCAGACTCCACACAGAAAGGACCCAGGCCCTACTTGTTGGGAAGCAGCAGTGCTATCCACTGAGCCACCCATTCAGAAGAATAAGGGCTGAGCAACACACTGAACAAGAAATATTGTTAACTTGAGTCACTGAATCACTGTGTACTGAACTGAGAATTGTGAATCATGAATTGTGTTTCTGCTGAAACGAATTGAGCGTGTGCCGAGTACTGAGCAATTTTTCTATTTTCTGTGCTGAGAACTGAATTTGACGTGTTCGAGAACCGAGGGACCTCTGTACATGGACTCGAGTACAGTGACTCGTTTCAGCAGAAACACAGTTCATGATTCACAATTCACAGTTCAGTACACAGTGATTCAGGTTAACAATATTCCTTGCTCAGTGTGAATATGTACATATATAGGCTTCATATACATATCTGATGAGTTCGATATTGCTCACTGACAGTATTTATATGGCATGTGTGTAATAACAGATCTGGAGAACAAAAGAACAGGAACCTCCTCAGTCCAAAATTCCAGGTCTCCTTCCAATAGTCTGTCCAGATTTACAGCTTTCATATAATGAAGGATCACAGAGCCGTATCTCTGATATGCATAAGTGAGGTTCATGAGAAAAACTACGTTATACTGCATAAATAAAACAAAGCCTATTTTCTTTACAGAGTGCTTTTGGACCAACTACACTATTGGTAAGGAGTTGGGGAAAGGAGGCTTTGGGAGTGTCATCGCTGGTGTTTGCAAGGCAGATGGCAGACAGGTCAACATTAAAACATGCTGTATTGTCACTGATCATCACTAGTTTGGAATTCAAGAGGAATCTCTGATTTACATCATGTCTTCCTGTGCAGAGTTCACCACTGAGTTGAGTTTATCTTCTTTTCTTCTGTTAATGGATGCAGTATCTAATTACTTTTTGTATATGTGAACAGGCCGCCATTAACACATGTCTACAAGCAGCCTTCCATCAAGTACATACACTGCTTGGGATTGTTTAGGTTTCAATAAATGCCCTTTACATACCAGCTATAATCATGCTATCCATGTCTGCTCGAATCTTAGCCTGATTAGGCAGAACCTCGTCCATCTGAGGTTGCCTTGATGGTAATGGCCTCCAGGTCACCTCGCTCTGATAAAATCATAGAGCTGCTGGAATGGTAAAATCATCCAAAATATTTCATACTGATCCTAGAGAAGCCCAGCCCTTATATGGACCTCGCCACTTACATCAAAGAAGGTTCGCTGTCTGAAGACGTGGCCCAGATTGTCATAGCGTAGGTGGGTCTGGCAGTGTGTCACTGCAGCGCACGGGGTGTTCTCCATAGTGACATCAAAATGGAGAACATCCTTGTGAATCCCGATGACTTAAAGATCAAACTCATCGATTTTGGCTGCGGTGACTTGCTCCAGACCACCCCATACAGGGAGTTTTCAGGTAAGTGTATCAGAGGGAATTAATTAGTAGTTACAGCAGCAGACTGAAGCATTTAGTGCTGTTGCTGATCTTTCTCTCTTTTACTCAGGCACCTGGATCAACATTCCACCAGAGTTGATCACTTACTATCAGTACTATGGGTATCCTGCAACTGTCTGGAGTCTGGGCATGCTCCTGTATGAAATACTTTGTGGTGATTGCCGTTCAAGGCCACAGGCCAGATTCTCAAGGGAGACCTGCGTTTTACATGTGATCTATCTGCAGGTAACTAAATGCAGAAATCATTCAACTGACAGAAAAGAAATGGTGCTTCATATTGTGACATTATTTCTGTTTCTACCGATTATGTCACTGCACACACAGCCTGTTGCCAACTGATCAGGAGCTGCCTTTCAAAAGAGCCTGACAACCGGCCGAGCCTCACTGAAATGCTGGACCAGAGTGGTTCAGGTTTCAGGAATAAGTCCAGGTTAGCCAGAAGAGACCCTAATTGGAGTGAACTAAGAGAGTACTTAGCCTAGAACACATGGATGGTACTACACATGTATTGAGTTCAACAGCAGAGACTGATTATTTAGTGTAGGTAATATTCATGATGCTTTTAAACAATGAATTAATTTAATTATATCTGTTTTTAGATAGATAGATAGATAGATAGATAGATCTCTTTATTGTCATTGTTACAAGAACAACGAAATTAAAAGTGCCATCAGTCGGTGCTTAAAAATAAATAAATAATAAAAATAATATTCATATTAATAAAATAGTAGCTATAGTGACTAAACATTTACACGTAAAATAACAAATAAATAACAAATAACATTCTCGCACAAATCCTACCTGTCAATTTGTGGTTTGTTTAACATTGCATGTAGTTTAGTTATTGCTGTGGGGTAGAAACTGTCTCTGAGTCGGTTCGTTTTTGTTCTTAATGCTCTGTATCTTCTACCTGAAAGCAACAGCGCAAACAAAGAGTGTCCGGGGTGAGAAATGTCTTTTGTGATGTTTTGTGCTTTTTAACACAGTGTTTGCTATGCAAGTCCTCCAGTGAGGGGAGAGGGCAGCCGATGATTTTTTGGGCTGTATTCACAACCCTTTGGAGAGCTTTTCTTTGAGCCGCAGTACTACTGTTATACCATGCACCAATACAGTATGTTAGTACGCTCTCTATGGAGCACTTGTAGAAGCATACCAGCAGATTTTGCTTGATATTGTTCCTCTTGAGAACCCTCAGGAAGTACATTCTTTGCTGGGCCTTTTTGTCACCTCAAAGGTGTTCGTGCTCCATGTGAGGCCCTGCTCAATGTGAACCCCCAGGAAATGAAAGTCAGCCACCCTCTCCACGCAGATTCCCCCGATGGTCAGTGGTGTAATGTCCGTCTTGTTCCTCCTGACAGTCTATTACCAGCTCTTTTGTCTTTGAGATGTTGAGGAGCAGATTGTTCTCCTGCACCACACTAGCAGCCCACTCCACCTCACCCCTGTAAGCGGACTCGTCGCCTCCTGAGATGAGCCCCACCACTGTGGTATCATCAGCAAACTTGATGATGGCGTTGCTGTGGTGGGCAGGGGGGCAGTCATGTGTATACAGAGAATAGAGCAGGGGACTGAGCACACAGCCCTGTGGAGAGCCAGTACTGAGGCTGAGGGCAGTGGATATGGGTTTTTTCCCACCCTAACTCTCTGCTGTCGGCCGGTTAGGAAGCTCATAATCCACGTGCAGGTGTGGAGTGAGGAAGACCCAGATCCCCCAGTTTTATTCACCAGTCTGTAAGGAAGGATAGTATTAAAAGCAGAGCTGTAGTCTACGAAGAGCATACACACATAGCTCCCCTGCTGTTCCAGGTGTTGCAGTGCAGCATGGAGGGCTGTGGTTACCGCATCCTCTGTGGACCTTTTTGGCTCTGTAAGCAAACTGGTGTGGGTCAAGGCCAAGAGGGAGAAGAGCTGTGATGTAACCCCGGACCAGTTTTTCAAAACACTTCATCACCACCGGGGTGAGTGCCACTGGCCGGTAATTGTTAAGGCTTGAGATGTGAGGTTTCTTGGGTAGGGGGACTATGGTAGAGGATTTCAGACAGGATGGAACGATGGACAGGGCCAGGGATCCTGGTGAAGACTCCAGCCAGCTGGTCAGCGCAGTCCTTCAGAACACGTCCAGGGACACCATCAGGTCCAGCAGCCTTCCTTGGGTTAACGGCCCGCAGTGTGCGCCTCACCTCGTGCTCCTCTACAACGAGGGTTGCGGTATTGTGGGTCGCTTGGTGTAGTGTGGCTGCCTCTGTTGACTTCACCTCGAAGCGAGCAAAAAAGCGGTTCAGCTCCTCTGCCAGCGAGGCGTCACTTTCTGCAGCTGCCAGGTTGGCCCTGTAGTTGGTGAGATGCTGAATTTCCTGCCACACCTGCCTGCTGTTGTTACTGTCGAGATAGCCCTCTATCCTCCTCCTGTAATCAGATTTAGCCACTCTGATGCCTCTCTTCAGGTTAGCTCGTGCCGTTCTGTAGACGGTCCTGTCCCCAGACCTGAAGGCAATATTCCTAGCCTTTAGCAGTAGCTGGACCTCCCGAGTCATCCAGGGCTTCTGGTTGGGAAAGACCCGGATACGTTTTTCCACAGCTACAGTATCTACGCAGTTCTTGATGTAGCACAGTACACTGTCTGTGAATACCTCCAGGTCATTACGCAGGAAAAGCGTGGTTGAGAGATGGGTGGGTGAGTATATCAGAGGTTTGACAATTTTACATTACGTAAGAGTTCTTATAATTAGGATGGTCCTTGGATCCCATTGGATTTTGTGTTCCATCACCCATTGCTATTCTGTATGTCTCATAGAAAAATCTAGCTACTGCCAAATCGGCCTGGCAGAAGCAACCCATCTCACATGAATATCCTGACAAGATGGTGGACTCCATCAAATGGCATCCACAATACCACTAGTAACAACCAGCCCTGCAACCTCAAGGATCTGCCATTTAATAAATGGTCACCACCAAGGGGGTTCCTTCCATTGAGAGCAATTTTCTCTTATGAAGATGCCACTTGCAATATGTATGATTACACATTAAGTTACACCACTTAACCAATTTATTACAATTAGGAAGGGCTTTGGGTCCCATTAGATTTTGTGTTCCATCACCCACCGCTGTGTTGATTTAGATATATTGTGTCTGATGTTATGTCTTGCACAAACATGCCTCCATTGTCAACTACCAAAGGCCTGGCAGGAGAACCCATATCTGCTAAAATATCCTGGCAAGTCCATCAAGTGGCATCCATCTTCACAAGATGGGACCACTACAGGACCACTAGCTGGCCAGGTCTAAAACATCAATGATCCACCACAATGATGATTCCTCCATGATGATGGATAAGGAATTTAATACTTCGAAGCAAATGGTCACCACCAAGAAGAGTTCCTATCCATGGACAGCAATTTTTTATTCACTGTGAAGATGAAACTTGAAATGAATATTATTTCACATTATTTTACACACTCACTCAGCCAAATTTCAACTTTAGTTGACTTATGTTGAAATATTTACATAGTCATTGCAAAGAAAACAGATCTAAACATGACATATGCACATGACACATTTCATGTGCAATTAACAATGCAATTGCATTATGATCTAGATAACATCTAGAAAAATGCCCAGACCCTTGCAGATATCATTTTGTATTGCATGAACATCAATTATGTGAATTGTACTCATGAAATTTGAACATAATGGGCACAGGAATAAATGTAATGTTACTGGCCTGTCTAAAGAGAATATACAGCATATAAGGCACTTTGAAACGTCTCGTGGGGTTGAATCCTTGTCCAGTGACACCACTGCAGAACGAAACAAAAACTATATCTGAAATGTGTGTGGTCAAAAGGATTTGCTCAATTTATTCAGTTATCTGTTACAGTATATCTATTAAATAAGATTATGAAATGTTATCTTGGAAAATACAGGTAGCATTTGTTTACAAACCAGTTGTTTTGACGATTGCCGTTTCTTTTTTATAAGAAATCTGTATTAAACACCAAACACAAAACTGGGACATGCTGTATATTGTATATTAAGAGTGTACAATATGTATGTGTAAATAAAAGGTGCCTAAATTTTCTATCTCTCGACTCTTTTCTCACCTAAATAAACTGTTTGCATGCAGACTATAATTGCAACGGTGGCATGGAAGTAGATCTGCCTGTGTAAGGGTGGAGATTTGTAGATTTTCTAACAATTAGATTTGTTCCACCAATTCCACTGTACACTATTTTTCATTGTTAAATTGAGCTCCATTCTAAGTTGCATACATTTAATAAAATCAGCTTGCTCAAACTACAACTTCAGCAACATTACACGTAGATGTACACACATTTAGAAAATTTCCATTGGTTCTATGTTGTATACACCAGGACACTTTCACCAGAAATGTGTGTTTTTCCTCATGTGTTGAGTTTCCAAGTTCTCAGAACACCAAATATGCTGTGGCTGTTCATGGAATTCAGATTTTTTTCAACGAGATTTATTCTGCACGACACGTTGGTTGCTTTGTCAACTTGTTTGACTCAACAAACAACTAAGGTTTTATATTTCCTAATTTTTGCAGTTGTAGAGAAGTAACAACAAATTGAATACTAGATCTGCATTTCCTGAAGGAACCACAACAGTACTTTAAATGTAGCAAACAGATAGTATGTTGTTTGTGTCCCTAATACTTTTGTCCACATGCAGGAGTGTTTTAATACATTGGGCCATGTGCATGAGTGTGTCTTAATACTTTTGGCCACATGTGGGTTTGTGTTCTAATACTTTTGGCCACGTGCTGGTGTGTGTCCTAATACTTTTGGCCATATGCTGGTTTGTGCCCTAATACTTTTGGCCTTATCTCACAAACACTGAGTGCTCTGTGATGACATCATCAATTTCAGTTACAATTAGAATTTTGTCAGTTGAAATTTGAATTTGAACATTCCCTCGATGCATTTCTATGGGAGATTTTAAAACGTAAATCTATTAAAAACGACAAATCGTATCAACTCCAAAATAAATCTCAGCGCGATTATCTACGAAACAGTATTTGAATCGTGTCTGTATGCTAAGCGGTTAGGGCTGTATTAATCGCAGAAATGTGTGGAAGAATAAGAACCACAGAACCGTAACAATAAGAAGTATGAGGGATAACAATATACAGTGCTTTTCAATTGTAGTGCTTAGCACTGTCATAGTTTTTACCAACTCTTATGTTGTAGCCCTAATAGAGAAAAGGTAAATCACACACCTACGTGAAACCTAGGAATGCTCCTTGAAATAACTGAATTGCAATATTACATCGCCCTCATATGTTCATAAATGTAGCTTAATGTGTAGGAGTGAGTAGGAATGATTAAGTCATATTAATGACTTCTTTAGGTGCAGGCTTCATTCTGTTTTCTCCTGCTCTCTGTCTCATCCTGCTTCACCTGTGTGTCATTAGTTCTTAATGAGGGAAGACATCTGCACAGTTTGTATGGACGTAGACAATGGCAGTGTGGGAACACACAGAGAGGGAGAGAGGGAGTCCAGAAAAGGCTTGCAGAAGGACATTTGGTAAGAATGAGTTACATTACTCTGTATGAAAGAGCAAGGTGACCCAGACGATGATGCTTATGTGTATGTGTATTGGGAAAAGGTGTGTTGTATATGATGGTTTTACAGTTTCTGTTATTTGCTTGTCATGTTGCACGTTGATAAGCAATATTAAAGCACATATGCCACCAATTACTCTGAATTATAGCACACAAACAGAATGTTAAAATGGTTTAGAAGTGTGATGTTTAACAATAGGGAGAAGCTTTTGGTGATGTTTTAGGACTGCATAGCCATTCACAGAATGATCCTTGAACCACTGTTTATTCCTGATTTAAGGTCATTTTAAATGACAACTGCAGAATTCACCAACGCAACCTTAAAATAATAATTTTATAACCTTTGGCTATTCAGCCCTTTTAGTTGGTGTGACCAACAAAATGTCATCTGGACGCTGGGACACTATAGACACCAATTTTCCAATGTGGGAGGAAACCAGGGTACTTTTAGAAAAGCCACTCAAACACAGGGAGAACATACAAATTCCACACAAGTGGCAGCTGGGCTGGGGAAGGGATTTGCATATTTCTCCCTCTACAGCTCATAATGTCATTAAACGGTTCAAGGAATTGGGAGGAATTTTGGTGCGTAATGGCCAAGAACACTAGCTTAAGCTGCACACCCGCGATCTTTGCACCCTCAGATTTACAGCATTTTAGCAGACGCCCTTATCCAGAGCGACTTACAATTGATACAGTCTTACAATCCAAGCAATTGTGGGTTAAGGGTCTTGCTCAAGGGCCCAACAGTGGCAGCTTGGCAGAGGTGGGATTTGAACCCTGGACCTGCTGGTCTATAGTCCAGTACCTTACCCGCTAGGCTACCACAGATGGCACTGCATCAAGAACCACCATTCATCAATAGCTGATAGAACCACATGGGCAAGAGATTACTTGACAAATCTTTGTCTAGCACTACAATACAGAGTTACATTCAGAAACACCACTTAAAACTTTACTGTGCAAAAAAAGAAGCCTCATGTTAACCATGTCCCGAAGCGGCATTGACTTCTCTGGGCTCAGAGGCATCTGGAATGGACTATCACACAGTGGAAATGTGTATTGTTGTCAGATCCAGTATTCCAGATCTGTTGTAGAAGAACTGGATGCCGTGTGCTCTGAACCAAAGAAAAAAAGGACCATCCAGACTGTTATCAGCAACAAAATCCAGGCTCTGTCATGGTATGGGTTTGTGTCAGTATGGGTTTGTGTCAGTGCCCTTGGCAAAGGTCATTTACATGTCTGTGATGCATCATTACTACAGAAAGAAACACTGAGATCTTAGAGCAACATAAGCTGCTTTCAAGGCATCATCTTTTCCAGAGATATCCATGCATTTTTCAACAAGACAATGCAAAACCACATGCTGCACACATTACAAACGCATGGTTGTGGAAGAAGAGGGAAGACTGGTCTGTCTATAGACGTGTTTGCAGGAAGAATGGAACAAAATAAGACCTGAAACACTAAATTGCTTGGTATCCTCTGTGCCAAAACATCTTTTAAATATGGCGAAAGGGAATGGCATTATTACAAAGTGGTAAAAGCTTTACTCTCCCAACTTTTTTGGAATGTGTTGCAGACCTGAAATGCAGGAATGGATGTTTATTAACGAATGAAATGAAGTTGACCAAACAAAACATGAACTGTCTCAGGTTCATACTGTATGCAATGAAATAAATGTCAAAGTAAATGTAAGAAACACTGTGTGTTTCTTAAAATATGCATGTCCATACTGTCCCAACTTTTTCTGATTTGGGGTTGTCCATCATTACTATATTAGAATGGATTTGACTGTGCTACAGACTCAGCTTCAGTCGATATCATGTTCAGGACAACAATGATGGATACCATTCTGTGTAAATGGTAATTTAAATTTCATTTTAGTGTTTAATTTAGTAAATACAGTAGCTTATTATCAGATGTCTATCCACCTGAAGCATCAGAATGCATACACTGAAATAGGTTAGATCAAAATTTATAATAAATCCACAGGGTTCTGAATGCACTGAGTACTGTGACCTGTTTATTGGCTATTTTTAGACTCCCCATTCCTTATGATCTGTGGAAAATGGGTTTCTCTTATGAGATGATATTCATGAATGCAGAGGAATAGGGTATAAACATCCTTAAATATTAACTTTGGTCTTTAATAAAGTGACTCGTTATTTATAATTAATTTAAGACATCAAAAATCTGTTTTTTAAACAAGAATCCTGAATGCATAATTTCTTCAAATAAGACCAAATTAAAAGCTACTAAATTACATTTTACTTAAGGTGTGATAAATTAGCTATGACCTGTTTGTCCCTTATGTTTTGGTGCTCTTGATCAGTGCCTAATTGTCCGATTACTCATTTATTATTTATAAATAGACTGTTACAAATTTGGTAACCCCCTGCACTGCAGAGTCAGTGGTACAGTCTGGTGTGTGTCTATGTTTTTAAGCTCCATTCAATCAGACTCTGCAAGAGACATTATCTGAGACCTGATTCTAGAGGGACATACAGGCTACAAGTTTTTGGCTCAAACGAAACATTGCATAGCTTAATGGAGCCATACAGAAGGACAATGTGTAAAGTCAAACGTCGTAATCAAAGATGTGAGTATACAATATTTCTGCATTATATACTCAATATATGCAGTATAGAATGTGCTGTATGTCAGTTTTATGTCATCTGTTTTCAATATGATGTACTGTAAAGATTAAGAAATCATATTTTATTCCTTTGCAGAGTAAGAAATGTATTTGAATTGACATACATTTGAACCAGAAATGCAGCATGTAAGAGAGCAAGCTTCCACTGAAGCAACAGTTGTTGAACAATACAGGTGTTAAACTTCCAATGGCAAATCATTTAAAGGCACTAGGGTAATATAATCTTTAAAATAATTAATGTAGCATTTATTCACTTCACTGTATTCACACCTGGTTTAAATGACTTATCTGGAAATATGATTGTTCAAATATCAGAAAGTCTGACAGTCAAGAAACAACACTCGGTTAAATACTTGTATGAGGCCAGGATCAGGAAATAAGATGTGAATCTTGTGTCAGTACTAACATAATCATACAAACATTTTTCTAATTCCCTAAGGAAACTGATATTGCTTAATCAGGACACGTACCACATCGCACCATAACAGTTTCTTCCCTCAGGCAGTTGCTGCCCTCAACAAACCTCCAGCCCCCACGAATAATAATATTTGAAACCTCGAACCACCCGTTCACCTCTATCTGCACAACCTATTTAACCAGGCTGACACTTTAATGGTCCTTCATTGTGCAAAGTGCCATATTTTCTTTCTATCTATTGCTTTGTATTACAGTGGTATCTCTGTTCTCAACCAACTCGGATTCGGTTCTCAAAAACACTTTTCTTGGTTCTCGTCGGTTGCTCGGTGCGCTTGCTTAAACTTGTATGACTCATTTCAGCCGAATCTCGATTCACGATTCATGACTAATGATTGAGTACACAGTGATTCAGTGATTCAGATTCAAAATAGCTCTCCCTCAGAGAAGAGCCCTGCTGTGTTAATCTCCATGTGTCCAAAAAAGGTTAGTTAATAAGAGCCAACCGAAAGCAAAACAGGAACTGAATGCTCCAGCACACAGAGTAAGTATTTTGCACTTTCAATCCATTACTCACTAAATAATATGAGCTTTTTCAACACTTTATTATAATATTAGTTTTGTGTTCAAGATTTGACCATCTGTAGGTTAATGTAAGTGTTTTAAACATTAATGTGCTTATAATTACTTACCATGAGGCTGAATCTCTATCTACAGGCGCTATAATGTAACTGCATTCATTAAAGGTGGACAGGAAATGCAAATAAGAAGCCAACTTGAGCAAACACTTGTTAAGCTCCCCAGTTCATGTTACATTTAACTTATTATGGATTTGTTAGAACTTATCCCCATCGTAAATCAGGGAGCACCTGTATAGTACAACTCCATTAATGCATATAATGCCTTATACAGTGAGGATTTTCTGTGGGTCTGGAACAGATTAATTCAATTTACATTATTCCTTATGGGAAAAAAATGTGCTGGGTCCTCATTGTTTTTGATTCTAGACAAGCCTCCTGAAACGAATTAACGATGAGAACCGAGGTACCGAGGTATATGCGTAAAATAGTCTGTGGATGTGTGCATGTGAATGATAGAGTGGCATTTGCAGCCTCCCTGGTGTTCTCAGTGGTCCCAGCATGCATTGCAGGTACATAGTTTATTTTCATAAAATGCCATGTTTGTCTTTTATGGTGCCTATAGTTATATATGTTGTACATTTTTTTATACCCTTTTTTTGTTTGTTTAATAAGCCCCTACAGTTAGTGTGTTGTTGGCAATTACCTACCATATAGGAGAACTACAGTTAAATCAGGGTGGCTCCTTGGCCCAGGTCACCTAAGGTGAACCTCTGCATTGTTCACGTTCATATCATTTAGTGGATGTTCTTACCCTGAGTGATCTTTAAATGATATAGTCTTTCAATCCAAACAACTGTGGGGTCCAAGTCATTAGGGATCTTATTTAAAAATTCGACAGTGGTAGCTTGGCAGAGGTGGGATTTGAACCCTGAAGCTTTTGATCCATAAGTCTGTACATTACAGGTGAGTTTTCTTTTATATGTATCTGAAATATGATTGATTGGTGCAGCTAACAAGGAAATAGATGTAGTTCTTGGGTGTGATTGACGTGGTGAGTGTGGGAGGAGAATGATGACAGCAAGACCACCAAAGAAGCAGCAACAGAGATGAAGTTAATATAGTTAAAGTTGTCATAGTAAAACAAAAAAAGTAACTGTAGATAGTCTCTCATCATATTCCTGGGTGTTGGAAAATCAACTAGCTCTGTCTTCTCAACTGATGCATGTTTTGTGGTGCTTAAGCCACCAGCAACATGTATTGTTCTGAAATAAAATGCAATCTTTAGCCTATTCTGTCAGGATTAACTGTCAGAATTATTGGGTTCCAGAGATGTCGTGATCAGATAATGTTGTAATGGCAGCAGACAGATCAAAGTTCTGCACAATAGACACTTTTTAATCTGTGAGGACTTTTTGCTGGTCCTCACAAGGTTTTTTAAATTTTATTTAATTTTTTTACAAAAACACCCACTTTCTATTAAAAAGCATAAAAAAAACAAAAGAGCCAACTGATTTGCTTAAGGTTTCTGAGGTTAACATTAGGGTTAAGTGTAGGTGAAGGTGTACGTCAGGGGAAAGTCCCCACAATGACAGAGAGGCAAACGTGTGTGCAGGCGCTGTGCAAGCACACACACCGGGGTGCTATTCCACTCTAAAATTGTACATGACGGTCACCAAAGACTGTTGCCAGCAATTGCACATCCCAGTCACTTGATTACATCATAAAGGCAGAGAAGAAAAATCCATGCATGCTATTCAGTGGGTGAGAGTAAAAACTGGCACTAACAGATCTCTCTGACAATGTCTCTAACACCACAAGGAACTGATGTATCAAAAACTGTGCAAATTACATATTATTATTATTTTTTGTAATCCTATTACGTGTATTCACTGAGTTATATATAGTATATTATTTATATTACTGCAGAACTGTACAGATTCGCCTTACATCAGAGCAGTTTTTGTATGTCTCTAAAGTAAATTACATACTATAACACACTGGAGAGCGGAGGCGAGCACAGGGGTGCAGGGAACATCAACAGACTTTAATAAGAATACAATCAGGGCAGACACACCAAAGTCAGTTAGCAGAGGCAGAGAGATAAACTGTCAGGGGTCGGCAACAGGAGATGATTATGAATGAGGCTGAAGGGACCAAAGGGACAAAGGGACATAAAAAGAAGGAGAGATGCGCCAATAGATAGGTAAGTGAAATCTACAAGTGATATCATCAATTCTTTCAAGATATGTATTTAGGCTGAAGTTTCTATCTGCCCTGTTTGAAATGAGTCCCAGGTTAATAGTCAGACTCAATTCCAAGGCTGAAGGATAAGATAAGATAAAATAAGATAAGATTATCCTTTATTTGTCCCATAACAGGGAAATTTACAGCTTACAGTGGTGAAGAGATAGTAGGCGTAATGTAAAGATAAAAAGTGTAAAGAATAAAATGAATGTTTCCATGTAGTTGTATAAACATATAAAAATAAAAGATAAAAAATCTACAATATGTAACAGCAGTATATACAAAGGTACATACCTACTGTATATGTGTGTACATAATGTATAAATCCTATCTATAAATACCTATATATATATATATATATATATATATATATATATATATATATATATACACACACACACACACACACACATATATATATATATATATATATATATATATCTTTTAGTGATTAGACTGTACAATCAATATTGTACAAACTGTACATTTTTATATATATATATATATAAAACCCCATAGAAAATTTGTGGAGGGAGTTGAAAGTCCATGTTGCCCAGCGACAGCCCCTAAACATCACTACTTTAGAGATCTGCATGGAGGAATGGGCCAAAATACCAGATACAGTGTGTGCCAACCTGGTGATGACTTGCAGGAAACGTTTGACCTCTGTCATTGCCAACAAATGTTACAAAGTATTGAGTTGAACTTTTGTTATGGACCAAATACTTATTTTCCACCATGATTTACAATTAAATTCTTTAAAAATCCTACAATGTGATTTCCTGGATTTTTTTCTCCTCATTTTGTCTCCAATAGTTGAAGTGTACCTTTAATGAAAATTACAGACCCCTCTCATCTTTTTATGTAGGAGAACTTGCACAATCAGTGACTGGCTAAATACTTTTTGCTCCACTATATATTATGGAAAAACAGAAAACATCTGGAGCTTCAGATTACTTTACTGCATTGCTGTATTAATACATTGTATGTATATA